>JAZHYW010011816.1:0-99712 GCA_037355805.1 Ixodes ricinus
GATGACCAAGGTCAGCCAGCAATGCAAGGCAATCATCCATGTCATCAGAAGGATATGCAGCTCCAGAGGCGGAGCGAACGAAGGAATTGCACGTCAGATGGTGAAGGCACTCATCGTATCAAAAGTCTGCTACTGCGCTTCGTATTACAACATCTCAAAAAGCCAGTGGAAAAAACTGGAAACCATCAACAGACAAGCCGCACGGGTCATTACCGGCTTACCTCGATTCACACCAATAGGGACACTCATGGAACACGCCCAGCTCAACACCTTACAAGAAACTGTAATGGTACGATCTGTCGCCCACCGTGAACGACTACAACACTCACGACCCGGCAGAACCATTCTCAGTCTAATTCAAGCTCTTAAACTCCCGCTTCCCGACTTCCCAGAGAACGACCCTCCTTGGTTAGATTACATCGACCTCGTGGAAGGCAAGCCCATCCCAAAGAACGCGAGTGTCAGACATCCAGATCGTCAGACATCGCAAGCCAGTAGCCACAACAAACGAATACAGGCCTGGGAAAACTCGGCGGAGAAGCTGGCCGTGTACACAGACGCGGCTTTTGCGACACTTCCAGACCAACTTGCTACGGTCGCAGTGGCAATACCAGGAAAAGGAATTATATCTTCCAAACAATTACAAAACAGCACCTCCGTCAAGGGTGGCGAACTCGGAGCGATTCAATATGCGATTGAAACAGTCCTCAACGACACAACCATTCGACCAAAAGAGCTCCACGTTTTTACGGACTCGGTAGCCTCGCTCACCGAGTGCAGAAATAGAAACAGCCCCTGCAAGAGAGCAAAATCCATAAAAAAGATGGCCCTCCAACTTTCTCTGCAAGGTACAAAAGTCCAGCTGTCCTGGGCGCCCGCCCACGCAGGCATAGCTGGTAATGAGCAGGCCCACTCTGCAGCTCGCGCGCTAATAGCTACACTCCGCGAGACGCAGAAGCCGCCCTGCCACCTCCATGATCACGGCTACGCATCTTCCTCACCCGAAGATGACGAAGACGAAGACGACTATGACCCCGACGAAGCTAAACAGCAGATCAAACTTTCGTCCCGTACTGCGCTGAAGGAACACCTTCCACCCATCTCCGACCCACTGCCGCGAGGCTTTGGGCGGAGAACGAGGGTGCTCTTAAGGCGCATTAGAACCAATACCGCCTGCACGCCGAACAGAAGAGCAGCGTGGGAAAAGGCGCGCACACCACCGACATGCTGCTACTGCATGGACCCCCAACATGCGGTCGACCTAGTTCACCTGTTATGGGGCTGCAAAGGCCTTGAGGCAACAAGGAAGAAGCACCTAGAGGACGGGGTGACATCCATGGAGGACTGGGTCTTTCCCCCAGGCCCTCCAGATAAGCAATACAAAACTCTACGCACGCTTCTCGATTATATCCACGAAGCTGGCATAGAAGTATATATATAATTCCCTTCCCCCATACCGCGAGTCCAGGCCGCGATGCCATTGACTCATTCCCCTCCCCTCTACCTTAAAGCGGTTCAAATAAACGTTTTATACTACTACTACTCTGCTTCCGCCATGATGTGCCTTCCAGTCTCACGCATACTCGCTGCCCGCAGCAAACACGTAGCGTAGAACTCTCGATAGAGCCAGCCTAGAGCGAAACACACCGACGGAAATGGTTGTTGAGCAGGTCAGACGATACGTGTGAAGAAAATGGGGTTGCTACAGTGCCGTGAACTGCTCGAACAGCGCAAGAAAAGGTTATAAAATGTAGCGATTCCCGCAAGGGAAGAAAACCGCCGGGAAGCAACAACTGGGAATCCGGAATGAGGAGGACTGACTGGAGGCCGACCTCGAGTTCTCGCCTCTGTGAGGTAAGTTTATTCCGTTTATAAGCTATACTCCGTTTCACCTTAGGTGCGAGCGAAGTCAAAGCTAGGAGCGCGAACACAACGATCTGCACGTTCCTGACTCGCACGCGGGCTCGTGCAGTGCGGGGGTTGCTTCACGCTGTATGCTCGCGCTTGTGGCTTCGGCTGCGCTCGCAAATAAGGTGAAGTGAAGTATAGCTTATAAACGGAATAAACTTACCTCGCAGAGGCGACAACTCGAGGTCGGCTTCCAGTTAGCCTTTTCACTCTGGCCTCCCAGATCTCGGGCGACCTTCGTTCCCTTGCGGTAATCGGTACAGCTTTAGAACCTTTCACTACGCGCTGTTCGAGCAGTCCACGGCACTGTAGCACCCCATTTTCATCAGACACTTTGTAATTATGTCCAGCGATATCATAAGTACTGGATTCGAGCCACGCAAAATTATTTGCCTGCATAAAAACTGAAAACAAAATGTACACCCACTTGCTAAAAAAAGGGGATCGCCTCCAGAAATGCATACATCAAATTTGCGTGCCACAACGCTACCAAACGCTCGCAAGGTCGTACAAACTCTCATTGAGTGTTCAAAGCAACAATTTGGTCGCTCTGAAACACTTAGGATGCCACCGAAGCCTAAAAAATGTCACGGTTCTCGGCTCCGTTTATGAACGGCCGCCGTTCGTCATTGGGTTGCATTTTTATTGATGTATTTTTACTCACGCTTACTCCGGATAAAGCACTGCATCATAAATGCATCTTTTTAACCTTCTCGTAACGTTAAGAAACACGCGAGCGCCAAAACCTCTCCGAGCATCAGCGCGCGTCAACGAAGCCCCACTCGCTCGGCGGCACAACATCGTCTCGGATTTGATCCGCCGGCATCTCCGCCTCGAGGGGGACGCTATGCCTGGCCCACCATAACGTGGGGTGCTCCAACATGCCATTTTGAGTCGCGACGCTTTGCTCTCTTTGCTTTGGGGCTCACATGTGAGAGCATCTCCTGTCCCGAACTCTCTTTAGGTTTTTGGCCTGTGCTACGGCGGAATCTTTGTTCGCGCTATTTATGTCTTATATCTTCTCCCATGATCGCCCGCTGCCGGCACCGTGTACTACAAAAAGAACAAAAAGAGGCGCCACTCTAAGAATAACATGGAGGCACCCTTAGCTTGGGCTGCCGCCAGTCTTTGAGCCCCCGTTACCGACAGCACGCGATTACAGGAATGGGAAACAAACAAATAAATGGCGGGATTCAAAATAGCAACGAAGTATCGACTGAAGCTAAGAGCTCGACCAAATAGATGCGATTTTGAACGTACTTTACAGAGCGAAGAAGGTAGAAAACAGCATCCGGGTTTCTCGTAAAGGCTGGTTAGCACATCTGTATCGTTTTCGTTCACAGCGTTAACGGGGACAGCAATGATAAGGAACACCGGGACAGTGGTAGCTCATGATTGCTTCACAAAGCTACCTCTTTCATTGTTTGACACGTTTCGTACGGGGAACAGTTGTTACGTGTGACTTTGTCGTTGCTGTCCTTTCGGTCGTTTTGAGCGCGCAACCAACGCAGGCAACTGTGTCTGAACCAGGCTTAACTGGGACTGTGCTTGTAACTCTGATTGGGCTACGACGTACAGACCCTTGTTACGCTGGCATTTGAGCACGATGACACAGCTCAGGTAGCTATACACTATAAGACGCAATGTGTGGGGGGATTTGTGGCCAAGTGTGTCAATTATTTCCCTTGTGTGACTACTATTTTATCTTCCCAATAGGGGCCTTTAGGTTACTTGTTCGTGTGATTCTCAGGTGAACAATCTGTTTGTTAAGGTGTAGCTCTACTGACATGGCTATAGGTAGTTCATTCATTGGCATTCACGCTACCGTCAGGTTTTCGAGCGAATGCTCGTGCTGCACAACACAGGGATTCCGGGTTCAAACCCCACCGCCGCCCGTTGCGATCTGAATGAGCATCGTACCGACATCCGGTAGTGTAATCTCCACTACGTGGTGCACGATAAAGACACAAACTAGCAGCGGTACTGCGCTGGTCTCATCTACAGCGCAAATGTCGCCATGAACTCTGGCAGACTAATTCCACGCTCTCTAAACGCCTAGCGACAAATGCGACTTTGACATTAGGCTTTTTTCCGATGCCCCCAAAAGAAGCCAGTCGAGGGTTTTGCCACAGCTTATCCCTTTGCGATTACTTTCTTCTGTTCTAATAAAACTTAAAAGAAAAAGATCTGATGCCAGTACCACACCAAAACACACACATTAACGCTAATGAAGCTTGGAGTACCCTAGAATCACCCATATCCATCCCACGTGACCCTGCGAGAAACGTCACGGTCATGTGACCTCATAACGTCACGTCGTCACACACATACACACGCCAACGTTACTAGATTACCTCAGCTGTGGAACTCCAGCGAAGGGGGTACCCCCCCTCACACACCGCCAGACCGCCTCGCGCCGTTCGAAGCGCCATCTAGAATTTTCAATTTCGAAACTTGTGGAATTTTCTTTGCTGCTGTCCGCGTCGGAGTATGACACAACTCATTTGTTTAACAACATGCACGTAGTCATTGATCGACTGACCACGCCGCGCCGGGCTCTTGTCAGCGGAGGGGCGCCGCTCACGTGGCCGATTATCCGCTTCGCCACCTCGCGGTAGGAAGCACGAGACGCGATTTAACATGCGGCAACCAAAGAGTTGTTATAACGTCCGCTGTATACCAAACGTCTGTTCTGCTGCAGGTCGCTCTCCAGCTGGACAGTTCACGGAAGGCTTCGGCAACCGGAGTTGAAACGCCGCGATGGCGGCGACACTCGCGTCCCCTGGTGTGTTTCTTTTTCGGAACCTCTACCCCCAACCGTCAGGATCGCGACATCCGACAAACAGTGGCACTACTCCGGCTTCTGTGACGTTATTGGTCACCAATTTGTTACCGGTTTCGGTGCACGGGCGGTGTAGGGCGCTAAACACACTAGTCGCGGAGGGACGCGTTTCGGAGCACAGCGGCTTCGGGCTAAGGCGTATACTACGGGGCGAGGTGTCGAAGGCGAGTGTGTAGAGCGCCGTCGGTTCGCCTTTACAACCGAGCCGTAATTAGGAGGCATCGAGGCGGCGATAAATCTGACCCTGCCGACATTTAATCACGAAACCATCTTCCCTTCCTCCGGTGGGAGATCACCCCCGAGCGAAGAATTGGAGGGGATGCCGCTCTCGTGATCTGGGGAGGGGTGTGTGCGTATGTTTAGAAAACGCTATGGGTCTCCAGTGACTCGCTCTTCACGCCGTTTGGGTTTTCACTTTTTGTTCCCTCATCGTGGATACCGGAAAAGAAAAACAAAAGAGATAGATACAAATGAATGAATGAAAGAAAGAAGGAGAGAGAGAGACAGGCTGAGCAGCAGATAACAAAGCTGCAGAATGTTGGACGTCCTCTAAAGAAGATCAGCGGGGGCACAGGTTGATCGCGAGTTCTGCGTGAGTGTTTGCTTCGATCAACGAAGCCAAAGAGGTGATGACTCGCCACCGAATCCATCGGGCGAGATGTCAACTGATTAATGGATCGTTAAATCAGTCGATAAATCAATCAGGTGCACGCGGACCCGCTACGCGCACACGAATACACGAAGGTTCACACACACGCACACTCCGACACACACGCACATATCCGCACGCAAACTCACACACTACACAGACATGCTCTCACAAACGCGCAAACACATGCGTACGGATACAGACCAACTCGCGCACAGACGTAACATTGCGCACACACAAAAAACAAACGCACGCACGCACACATGGATACGAACCCTCGCACACGCGCGCACAAACACACACTACAAAGAAACTCATCCTCGGATACAGACACACGGAGATACACACGCGCTTACATAAACACTACTACGCACAGTGAGAGACAAACACTGGTGGATGGGAAAAAAAGGATTAAGAAGGGGACCGAAGGGTGCGAAGGAAGACGAGACATTAAAAGGAGAGATGGTATCCATGATTCTTTCTACAATATGCAGCATAAAAGAGGGACGAAAGGAGAGTGACACAACCCTAGGCGATTCGTGTTGTTTTTCTCTCCTTTTGTCCCTGTCTTACGGCGCATATTGTTTAAAGAAGAGGAGGCTCCAACTTCCAAGTGCAATCTTTCTCGGAGAGGGGCCCCCTCGTGCCTATTAGCAAAACCTCGGCGGCCCAGGAGGCAGGCATCCGGACTGGGTTCATTTGCATGTAGTTCTGCCGCGTCCCACGAATCGAGCCGGCTTAGGAATCGCGTCGGATTACGTCCTCCCACTTCGCGCGTGTTCCCGCCGCACGCAACTTGTCGCTGTTCTTGTTGTTGTTCAAAGAGGGTATTCGTTCCGTGTGTCGTTGCTGCCCGGCGTGCTCTTGGTCTTTTCCAAGAAGGCCCGCGTGCGTGTCCAAACCGGTCTCTGTCTTCTACTCCAGGTTTTGAAAGCGGTCGCTTCTAAGGAAGTGTAAACGCTTCTGTCTCTTTTTTCTTCTTTTTTTTAGATCGGCAGCTATGCGGACCGCAATTTCGTCTGCTTTTTGAGCAGGCGTTACGGTGATGACGTCAGTACGCAGATCTCTGATTGGCTCTGATTGGAAGGATAGTGGGTAGAGTTCGAGGCAGCTTTCTTTTAAGGTCTACCTTCCATCTTTCAATCAGAGCCAATCGAGATCGGCGTTCTGACGTCACTACAATGCCTGCAAAAGAAGCAGGACGACACTGCGCTCTGCATAGCAGAAACACCTCGTTTGTTACGGCGCCTGGAAGGCGTCTCGCGACTGTTGTGTTTAGCGTCTTATCAACCGTTACTCAGTCTTATACCGCCCGTATACGAAAAGTGGTCCCAAAGTGGCGACAAAATGACGTCACAGAAGCCGGAGTGTCATGCTGTCGGATGTCGCGAGGTCCTGGCGGTTGGGGTCGTAGAAATGCTGGCGAAAAGCACGAGCGAATGTGAGGCGTCGCTGTCGTCGTGGCGTCCAACTTGTGGCTTCCGAAGCTTCCGTGGACTATCAGCTGGAGAGCGACATGCAGCAGAACCAGGGGTCTGTCACATCCACCACCTACTGCTGGGACGCCGCTAGGATCGCGACCAGCGACAGCATGACACTTCTGAGACGCGTCACCCAGGTGAAAATCGAGGGACCACCTTTGGGACGCGGTATGAACGCGTTCCAGGCTCCATACTTTGACGGTCGCGTCTCGTGGACGCGCGTACAGCGCCTCCCTGGCCGCCAGCAACAGGCCTATACTTGTATTCACCTCATAAACCGTAGTAAAAAAAAGTGCGACTCTTCGCAGAACGTAACCAATTTTCCCTTCGCTACGTTTTACTTTTTACTTATTTTATCGAGACGTGGGCGTTTCAAACGCCGAAAGCATCGTTTCTTCCTTCGACAACTAAATCTTGCAAGAACTACACCTCAGATAGCACACAAATAGAGCAAAACTCCCTTTTTATTTCTGTATTTCTTGATGGGACAGCAAGTTTAGCTTAGTCTGTCTTGTACGTTCATTATGCTGCAAGATAAGGTGTTCTTGCGACATCGGCATTTCGAAAGAAACTTGAACCGAAGTCGGTTACGGCCTCGTTCTACTTGGGAGACAATCAACAAACGCTGTTCGTCGGGGGCAAGCCAAGCGCAACTTGTCAGAGACTTCAAGCTTCGTGCTCTCTAGTTCCACCAACAGTCAACACAAAGAACGCAATTGCGGAGATGCGGCACTGTTTAAGAATGCTCGCGATCACTTAAGCCTGTTTCCATTACACACACCTGCGACAGGGTTAGTCGCAGTAGACTTTTTCTTTTTTTTTCTCCAGAAAGCGGTTATGCGTGCGTACACCCTCTCCTCTGGCCTATTCGCAACTCCGACGAGTAGTTCCAAGATGGCGGAAGAGACGGGGATAGATTTTTCATCCGCCTGCTTACTAACGATGGTCTGTGTGCTTAAATTAATTTATCTGGCGTCAAGTGGGAAACGGTAAGGGCAGGAGCGTATCACATATGACGGAGATGTTCACGTGCGTTAGCCAAACGAGCATGATTTTGTTTTTATATGTTGCGGAAACATTACGCAGTTTGTCAGACTTTCTGGAGGGCGAGTGCGTTTTGACCACCGGTCACGTCATTGCATGTGGCAAAATATTTTTGTGGGTGGTGAAAATATCGTGGTGTTTGCAGTGTGCCTGGTCCCCAGTGCTCTAAAACCTGAGCCACGCGGGGCGTGAATGTCAAGCTCCGGTAGAGCAGCGTTCACAGTCTTGATGTCTCTCTGTCAGAGGTTCGCCGCTCACCACACACCGTCGCGGTTTCAGTGCATTGCAACGCGTCATCGACCTGCGCCATGGTTACTAATGAACAGCTTTAGCATAGCGTAACCGGAGGTGAGGCATTGCGAGACCAGAAGTATACGCGCGGCACCTTTCAGCATGATTTTCAGAGCGTTGCGCGCTACGGTATATACCTTGTGCTAACGCTAGGGAAGAAATGCATAACGACATCGGCGGTTTTGAGGGTTTGATTTATTGCTTTGCCAAAATAAATAATCACATATACAGTACACTCAAAAAAGGGTGTAAAAGTGTATCGTTACACCCTTTGTCCCATAGAATACACCCCAAAACTTCAGTTGCGACGTACAGCGCCCTATAGTTGAACATACAGCCCTAAATTTTAGGAGGGGCTTGAAAAACGGTGCGATATAACTTTTAAATAGCTAAAGTACCTATCAAAGACCACATAAAGAAAACACCGAGTTTTGCAGTAGGGCCAAGAAACCCCGAGTTATTATTTATTTCTTTGTAGTCAGTAAAACGTACGTTAGCTATTTTAATAAGTTGTACCACACGGATATCAAGCCCCTGGTAAAATTTCGGGCCGTCTGTTCGACTGTAGGCACTGTACGTCGAATTGAATTTTTGGGGTGTAATATATATGGCAAGGGTGTAACGATACACCCTTTTACACTCTTTTTTAGAGTGTATACTACACCTGTATACCGTGTCATTCGCATCGTCGCGACCCGTCTCGCCAAAACTGTCCGTACTAACCCTCACGATCGGCAGACAGACACGCCTAAAAATTCTGCGAGCATATGTATTTATTTGCTTTTGTAACTAACTGACAACGGAGTACTTGTTGTCTGTCTTTTGGAAGTGCGTGGAGCAAATTGTCATGTTCCTTGTCATGGTCTTTTAGCGCATAAAATGCGAACCCATTTCCGATGTTTGTCGCTCGATGCACTGTTGAACGGCAGTCCTCCCACATACTATGGGGAAGAATAGACCTTTGGTATGTCGTACGCAAGAGCTTTGTTCTACATGCAGTAATCTTTTTCCCGTCACGTTGAACAAAGATTGTGATTCCGACCGCAGGACCCGAAATTCGCAGCGTGCGCGATCTACTAACATCCCTGATGACATCTTCACACCAGCTTTCTATGTTCTTTTCACATATTTCACACTCAACTCATTCCTCAGCTCAACGTGTCCTCACACCACTTTTCTATATTAATGCGAATAGCATTCTTTGGATACTTCACGCACTTTTCGTCTATGTATCTATCTATCTATCTATCTATCTATCTATCTGGCTATCTAACCTCTTACGCCGCAGGTCGATAAATAAATAAAAAAAGACCGGCGCCGGCATGGGATTCGAACCGTTGACCCTTTGATCAGCAGGCAGACGCGCTAACCACAGAGCTATGAAGGCAGTCATTCACCGCACTCTAAACATTTGTTTATATCTTTACCATAGGATGCGCTTTGCAGCGCTGTCACAGCTACCGGTGCGCGCGCGTTCCATGCACGAGGGCTAGCTCACCCTCTCCCGCGCGCTCACCCTCTCCCCTCTAGCTCCCTCCCTCTCCCTGCGCTTCGGGAGACCTCTAGCTCAGCCTCACGAGAGGCGGCCGAGCTCTTTCGGTTAAGCTCCTTCGGCCATCCCCTACAGTCGGTTACGGCCTTGTTCTACTTGGGAGACAATCAACAAACGCTGTTTGCAGGGGCAAGCCACGCAACTGTCAGAGACTTCAAGCTTCGTGCTTTAGAATCGCCAACAGTCAACGCAAAGGACACAATTACGGAGATGCGGTACTGTTTAAGAATGCTCACATCACTTAAGCCTGTTTCCAGTACACACACCGCGACAGGGTTAATCGCGGTAGACTTTTTCTTTTTTTCTCCAGAAAGCGTTTATGCGTGCGTTACACCCTCTCCTCTGACCTATTAGCCCCGAGAACATGGCGTGGCGCCACCTGACGGGCCTATCGTCGTGACGTAGGATGAGGGACTCACGCGACCGTTTCCCTCGCACCTGCGTCAAGGGTGGAGTGTCTCGGTCTTCTCTTATTTTAATACTACGGGTGTTTAAGCGCTTCTTTAACCCAATGTTTCGTTTCACTACTCGACGCAGTCGAGTTCTAAATCGGCTACCGTACGAATGCTTCCGGGGAGCCGGTGAGTCGGTTGCAGGCGAGCAGGGAAACGGTCGCTGCACGCGAAGCGCGGGCGGCGTGACTCGGCGCCGCGAGGACGGGTCAACTTGTCGTTTTCGGCGGCTGTCTTGCGCATCGTAATGAATGCTTACGAAGTGCGACCTACCGTTGAAGGTAGACGAATATTTTTTTAACTTCTATTCGACCGGGCACCCCTTACAACTGTATACCCTTTTCAGTTGTGCTGCTCCGGTAAGCAGTACACTCAAGCCGCGTTCGCAGGATCGAGGCGCCTCAAATGTCCCGCCTCGTTGTCGGCAGGGCGATAGTGCTCTCGAAGCGGGACACGTGTTCTGTGGTAGAAACAAGAAGCTAGATAAGGATTGCTACACGTTCATTGATTCGGTACCTCCAAACGTCGGCACTACCTTCGTACCCGGGGCAACGAGCTGGATAGAAGAAACGCTGACGACATCGAGCTCCTGCAAAGCATGGGTGAAGTGAACATGCCGTATCATTACTTGGTTAGGTTGTATGTACGCATCGGCCAGCGTGCTGTGAAATCGACCGAGATCGCGGCCAGAGCGGGGAGCGGAAACAACCGGAGCACTCGGACAGCTGCGTTTGATTGCGTTTGACTGCGTTTGCGGCTGCGAGAGAGCCAGGGCGTCCCTGCTGCTTATGTCGCGTGCAAACACGGTTCCTTGAATTCGGATTCCACGCTTCATACGTAGAAGCTGGAGTATGTGCCGGTTGTCTCGCTTTCGGTTCTCAACTGCGACGCGGGTAAGCGCGCGCTCATGAACGCGAGTGTCTCAACCGGCACTTTAGAGATTGCGATGTTGCGATGAACGGCGAAGGTGAAGCGCCTTTCTCCGAATATGATCGGTCAGTCTCCTGCTGCTGCTCGTAGCTCAGGAATAAAGAAAACAAATTCTCGTGGCTCAGTGGTATTCATGATCGCCTGCCAAGTCGCGAGTCGCAAAATCAATACTGGTGCCACTAATGTTTTTTTTCTTTTTTACGTTTTTGAAGGCTACAGAGTTTTTTTTGTAGCTTTTCTGCGATGCTCGGAATTTTCGAGCGAGCGAATATTAAAAGCTTGTTTATAACATGTATTGTTCATAAACTAATATCAGACCATTCACAGGTCCAATGACGGATTCAGTGTACTTGCATCGCATGTATTTTCTTTTGTAAAGAAAGGTTGTGCGAATATTCCTGTAGCTAGGTGTATCAGAGTTGTAGGATTGTTTCATTTGGGCTCCTACAAGATAAGCAGATAGGTTACGAAATATTACTTGCTAAGACGATTACGCTTGCTTCTACGAGTGCAGCTGCAATCTTTAAAGTAAAATAAATAAGGCCACGTAACATTCTCACATTGGTGCAGCTGCCGGTTGCCTAAATACCACTAGGCTGTGAGTGATGTTTGCATTAAAATAGTCAGTGAAATTTTATGGCTTGTTACCCTCTGTAAATTACTGTTTCAAGTCTATTAGCACTCAGCTCTACTTGCATTGCAGTGACGCCAACTTGTATACATTTTTAACCCCATTGTTCAAATAATATTGAAGCTGTATGCGAAAGGTACTGCCACGCAGGGTGAGAGTGTGCTCACATTTTATGAATCACATTGGAATGCTTCTCCTTGGGGTAGATGTGGTAGCTGATATCTGGGTTGGTCGTGTAACTGCGGCATTGCGGGCCCCGAACAGTACTTTACCATTGCTCCCTGAGCTCGACAGCTGCCGAAGCCGATCCACGCCTGTACTGATCAAGCTTCAAAAAGCAGAAAAAATGCGAAAGTACCGATTGAAGGGTTTCCGAAGGCCCCGACCAAAGCAAGGCGGAACAGCTGGCCTTATCACGTGATCCTTTATCCTACGTCACGGTCGGTGCCGATCGCAGCGCCTCAATCCCGGTCCCGCTCGGGGCCTATTCGCCACTCCAACGGGCAGTTCCAAGTTGGCGGAAGAGACGGGATAGATTTTCCATCCGCCTGCCGGTTGACGCTGGTCTGTGTGCTTAAATTGATTTATCTGGCGGCAAATGGGAAACGGTAAGGGCAGGAGCGTATCACAGATGACGGAGATGTTCACGTGCGTTAGCCAAACGAGCATGATTTTGTTTTTATATGTTGCGGAAACATTACGCAGTTTGTCAGACTTTCTGGAGAGCGAGTGCGTTTTGACCACCGGTCACGTCACTGCTTGTGGCAAAATATCTTTCTGGGTAGTGAAAATATCGTGGTGTTTGCAGTGTGCCTGGTCCCCAGTGCTCTAACACCTGAGCCACGCGGGGCGTGAACGTCAAGCTCCGGTAGAGCAGCGTTCACAGTCTTGATGTCTCTCTGTCAGAGGTTCGCAGCTCACAACACACCGTCGCGGTTTCAGCGCATTGCAACGCGTCATCGACCTGCGCCATGGTTACTAATGAACAGCTTTAGCATAGCGTAATCGGAGGTGAGGCATTGCGAACCCAGAAGTATACGCGCGGCACCTTTCAAGCATGATTTTCGAGCGTTGGCGCGCTACGGTATATACCTTGTGCTAACGCTATGGAAGAAATGCATAACGCCATCCGCGGTTTTAGGGGTTTGATTTATTGCTTTGCCAAAATAAATAATCACATATACAGTACACTAAAAAAGGGTGTAAAAAGGGTGTATCGTTACACCTTTTGTCCCATATAATACACCCCAAAACTTCATTTCGACGTACAGCGCCCTATAGTCGAACATACAGCCCCAAATTTTAGGAGGGGCTTGATAACGGTGCGATATAACTTTTTAAATAGCTAAAGTACGTATCAAAGACCACATAAAGAAAACACTGAGTTTTTGCAGTAGGGCCAAGAAAACCCCGATTATTATTTATTTCTTTGTAGTCAGTAAAACGTACATTAGCTATTTTAATAAGTTGTACCACATGGCTATCAAGCCCCTCGTAAAATTTCGGGCCGTCTGTTCGACTGTAGGGCGCTGTACGTCGAATTGAAGTTTTGGGGTGTATTATATGGGACAAAGGGTGTAACGATACACCCTTTTACACCCTTTTTTTAGAGTGTATACTACACCTGTATACCGTGTCATTCGCATCGTCGCGACCCGTCTCGCCCAAAACTGTCCGTACTAACCCTCACGATCGGCAGACAGACACGCCTAAAAATGCTGCGAGCATGTATTTATTTGGTTTTTGTAACTAACTGACAACAGGTACTTGTTGTCTGTCTTTTTGAAGTGCGTGGAGCAAATTGTCATGTTCCTTGTCATGGTCTTTTAGCGCATAAAATGCGAACCCATTACCGATGTTTGTCGCTCGATGCACCGTTGAAGGAGCAGTCCTCACACATACTTTCTGGGAAGAATAGACATTTGGTATGTCGTGCGCAAGAGCTTTGTTCTACATAGAGTAATCTTTTCCCATCACGTTGAACAAAGATTGTGATTCCGACCGCAGGACCCGAAATCCGCAGCGTGCGCGATCTACTAACATCCCCTGATGACATCTTCACACCAGCTTTCTATGTTCTTTTCACATATTTCACACTAACTCATTCCTCAGTCAACGTGTCCTCACACCACTTTTCTATATTTCATCCCGTCTTGATCATCCTCATAAGGTAGGCGTACCACTATGTAGCACAAACAGATTTCAACAAATCTTCATTCCCAAAACTTCTGTGGATTGGAAACGCCTTCCCACCTCTATCGCCATAATCCAGGCGGATGGTTTGTTTAAAACTGCTGTTACAAATTTCTATTTTTTCGTAACCAAAATGTGCTTTGCCTTTAAGTTATTTATTGTATAATTATTTTTTGTTGACTACAACCCACTCCCCTCTGTAATGCCGTTGGCCCTGAGGGTATTTACTTAATAAATAAATAAATGATCCCTTTGTGCAGCGCTGTCGCCAAGAGGATCACAACGAATCTTATATTAACGCAGTCGCTTTTTCAAACTGCATGATGCAGGAACACGCCGTCCCGAACAGCAGCTGAGAGGCCAACGGTCCCCGCCACCAACCGTTCCCGCTCCTCTGGTTCTTCGTGTGTCCGCGAGAGGGCGAGCGGCCGGCTGGAGTTGGGAATACGGGGTGATAGATTTTAATTTCAACAGTATCTAAAAAGAAAAAAAAATCCATGAAAGGTACGCTATTACGGTCTTTGCAGGTGAGTTATACGGCCAGGGGGACATTATATAGCGGGGAAATCCTCTCGATAAGTCGGATAATTAACTAAAATTTTTTATTTACATATTAATTGGCGAGAGTAATCATATGGCTCCAATTAGAAACTCGTTGAGCGTTTTTTTTTTAAACTACCGAGTCGGACAATCTTAGAAAGACTCTACGCACATGGGAAGCGCAGGGGTCCCTCTGTTACAACTCGTGGAAGAGGCACGAGACTGGCCGTGCCAAAACGCGTAGGCTACGTCGTTTTACAGTAACTTGCAGAAAAAAAATTGTAACTTAAGAGTTTCTCGAAACTAACGAGTTACTTGTTTTCGAGTATTCAGTACTCTACTCTGTTACTGCTCAACCTGGCACTCAGTAAACTAACTCAAATCTCTTTTGAGCATCTTGCACGAGCCTGCCGTGCGCATTTAGGTTTCTTTCGTTGGTTCTTTTGTGAGTATCGGTAGTATGGGGCATAAAAAGAAATGACATTCGACACAACGGCCCGATAACAATAGCTCCCGACGGGTGGAGACATGTTTGGCTGCTCGTCACTTGCAACTCGCGGACAAACCCCCAGACGGCGTTCGCTACTTCAATAAGTCCATTGTTTTCCCAAGACACTTCCAAACTTTCCGTTAGCCCTTACAAGGCTTGGACATAGACTGACTATCTCCCACTTTGTTCGATGCGCATTCACGCAAAGCTTCCCCTTGGAAGTAAATCACTTAACAACCCCCCCCCCTCCCACCGCCCCCCTTGGAACCACATGTTCCCCGGCGTAAACATACGGAAGGCCCAGAGCACTCCCTCAACCACAACACCCCTCCCCACCCAGAACGCGAGTCCGTTGATGAGCTACCGGACTAACGAACTTCCCACACAACGCAGGACCCCGCGTCGCGACCCCTGCTGCCGCGGTGTCTGAACTCCCCGAGAAACACACCCCAGGTTTGTGGGACGTCTCCCTCCCTCTCCCCTTTTTCCCTATTCCCGTTTCTAGGTTGATCTCGACCATACTTCATCTCGCCGTAACCTGGCAAAGAGCGAACGCTGCGGCCCCGTCCAGCCAATCAGAGAGACGGACTAGAACCACGTGACAGCTTTCATCAAAAGGGGCGAGAGCGGAACCGAAGCGGTAGGAGAAGAGGGGAAGGAGGATCTCTCCTCTTACCCTATTTTGTGTGTCCCATACGTCACTTTTGTTTGTCCCCCTCGGAGATTATTAGCCTGCCGCTCAAAATTCGTGCAAAAGCGGCTTTCCTCTCCCGCCCGTTAGCTTTGACAGCAATGCGTGCCACTAGTGATACGAAGTATAGTCCCGTGTTTCCCTCCGGAGCGCTGATTGGCTCACCGGGACAGTAGCCTTCGCCGTTTGCCATGTTACGGCGAGACGAAGTATAGCTGCGGCCGGATTTCGTAATATACTGCACCCGCGCACCGTCTCACCCCATAGATGGACCGCGGTGGACGCCACGAGTCGTCTCAGCCAATCCGGCGCCGAGAACCAGACACGTGACCTTCCGGTCGAAGCCCGCGACGCGAGAATCGCGACGTCACGCGACGTACTCGCAGCGCCGGGTTGGCTGGGCGGCATCTTCCGGGAGTTCATCTCAGCGTGAGAGTGCGGAGTGTGGGTGGCCGCAATTAGTCGATGCCTAGTCCGTTCCTGGGTAGCGTCACTTTGCTGTGACATTGCCCCGGCCCGCGCGCAGCGTTCGCTCGGGTGATCGGGCCAGAGATGGCGCTGGCATCGCAATATGGGTAGGCTGCGCGCGCCCTCTGTGATGATGTGCAGCTCGTCGGCACGGCCAAATCGCCCCCACATTTTACACGCTCAACGCTGGTGCTCCATTACCGGATGCATCCCTCTGAGGAAACAGTAGAACGATAAAGACTGTATATTGAGTGCGGGACAATTAGCGGTCACTTAGTGCGACGATAACGTTCGGTTAGGATCGGAGTTCTTTATCCGACGAAGCTTGAGCCCGGTGTGATTTCGCGGGCAGCCTGAAATATTATGCTTAGTAATCCACGAACGGAGCTATCGCTCGTTCACAAACGGGTATTTCCTTGTCCCAAGTGAGCGGAGAGTCGCTAATGCCGATTCACATGACGCGAGTTTACTCGGGATTTCGCAAAAGCGACGTCGCCTGTGGGACAGAATAGTGGCAGGGCTGCGCTGCTGAGCTGCGACGTTGACGCTTGTGCGACTGAAAAAAAAAATGCTCATGACGTAGTGGCTTGTGTCAAAGGGACCTTAAGGAAAATGAATAGCGTTAAGTATAATTGGGTAATTAATTACTTTTGAGTAATTGAACTGACCATAATTAATCTTAAAGGCAGGGTTTCAGTTAGAAACGTGCTGGACATAATCGAAACCTAGTAAATCCACCCACATTGCAATGTTACAAGTAGGCCGAATATCTTTCCGGTGTTTATGTATGTACAAAATCGGCAGATGTTTTTCGGTGTTTACTTCTTCCAAAATACCCGCGCATTTCGGTCAAGTGTCTCGTGCCGACGGTTAAAACGGCTTTATCGATGGAAAAAAATCGCGAACAGAAACGAACATTCGAGACGAGAAACGGTTAACTTTTATTTACATCTGACACACAATGTTCTTCAGAACTCATTATTGTAATATATGCATTCGGACATTCCAACGCTCCCTATCATGGCGTTCGTAATGTTTCTCTACGTTTTCTATCATCGCTGAGCCAATCATAAACAGAAAAGGCCCAGTGACCTGCGCTTTAGGCACTGCCTGATTAGTACCATTTCCTCGTGGCGTTGGCTACGCCTGGATTTAAGCTGAAACGAAGCAGTATAAAGAAACTCCGATGTCACCCCCCCTCCCCCTCAACCCGAACACGCTTCGATCCAAACAATATGAAAGACACTTCAAACCGCCCAGTTAGGCTCCATGAGCCGGCAAAATGCAATTTTTGTCGGCTCCATGATGATTTTTTTAGCTTTTCAATTGAAAAGCTAGAGCTTTTCAAATAAAAAATTACAGCCATTTAAAAATAAAAACAAATGCTTTACACCTTATCTATTCATTCACCTACCTACCTACCTACAACATACATACATACCTACTGCCTACCTACCTACCTACGTGCCTGCCTGCCTGCTTGCCTGCCTGCCTTCCTGCCTGCCTGCCTGCCTGCCATGCAAATATAATCAAAGTCGCGTGTCATCGAAGGACACACACCATATTAAATATAGAAAAGAAAATTATACCCATTTTTTTGTAGCTTCTAAAAAGCCGCAAATGTATCGATTGAAGAAAAAAAAGTTGCTAGCCACGTCACTTCCGCCAACTCTCTCCTCTATATTTCTTCTTCCTCCTCAGTTCAGTTTAGGTTTCGGTTCCGAGCAGTTGCACTTTTTGACTTCAGATATATGTGACGCATTAGTAAAATATTGATTAAGTACTCTTATGACACCATAATGAATCGCCTGCAAAAAAAATAAAACAAAAATGTGGGGGTTGTCAGTGTCCCCTTAAAGGGGCACTGGACACCCAAGGTCGTTTTTATTGTCTTAAACGATGCATGGTGTAGTCATTGACTCCGTAAGTGTGACGTCATGGGTCCAAACAAACCGTTGCTAGGGTCGTTGTTATGGACGAATACATGTGGCTCGGTTTCGCTACGAAAACCCGACCATTCAAAAATCAGGAGTAGGATTTAAACTTCTAAAAATCACAGATATAGAAAGCTTGAATGTCATATATGTTTCGACAGAAGTGTGCCGGTAATCGCTCGTTTCTGAAATATTTACGACTGCAACTTCCGGTCCTCAAGATGCCTGCAGCAGACGACGAATGCAAGAAGTATGCCGTCTGCCGCACGCCGGCCGGCCAAGTGGGGCCGTCGTTTGCATCGTGTGAATAAAGACGATATTCTGACATCGCATTTGTTTGAAATATAATGAGTTTCATACACTCTTAAGATTTCATAGTGGGGTGCGATGCAAAATATGGTTTATCGAAAGTCCGGGCGTCGATCGAGATGATAGTCTGCTAAAAGATCGCATTGCACCCGCGAGAAAAGCACTTCAGGCGAACGGTTGAGATCCCAAATTTTGTTTGCGGACTCGCGCTATGCGAGGGTGCTTCGTATACCTGGTTGTAACCATCGCGTGGAGAGAGATTCTTGCAGTTTCTTCAGATTTCCGCAAGACCCCAAAGCGCGAAAGAACTGGATAAAAAACATAAGGTGAGTCTATTACAGACTGTACTCGCATCGCGGAGTTCGATGAAGATCTTCACCAAAAGAGCACATCCACGGAATTTGATGTATACCAAGGGAAAAAAAAAGCAAAATACTGCGAAATCGCGATAGACATGCAATTCTTTAATAACCTGACAACCACAATAATAAAATAATAATAACAAACGACTTACCTCGACGGCGTACGATTTGTTTCTCATGGTGGCCTGCACTACGCCGGTAATGCACTTCAGGTCGTCGTCGTAACTGATCTGCGTGACGTGGTTTGATTTTACTGCATTTTCACCCCTCGTAACTAAGCTGGGTTGTTCACAGGAAAAAAAAAACGCACATTGCGGAGGCCTCTACGGCCACGGCAATCCACTTGTTTTTGTCGCTTGTTTACCGACGCATTTCAATGAAGACGCCCGCTGCAACAGAGGCCAGCAAATCTATCGTGTCGTCTGCTACCAAAGCAAAGCGGAGTGTAAGACTTCAGAAATGGCTTTCATCGTTGCAATATGACACTGAGACGACAAGAACATCTTCATAATTAGATATCAAGAAGTTAGGTTGCTTACAAAAAATTATTTACTTACTTGTAAGCAAAAATCTAGCCTCATGTGGAGTCTCCATGCATTAGTCCATAGCAACGTCCCTAGCAACGGTTTGTTTGGACCCAAACGCCATGTTGTGACGTCATCACTTACGGGGTCAATAGACACACAAAAAAGACCACAACGCAAATATATATATATATTGTGGTGAAGGAAGAAGAAGTCAGTTCTCCCGAGACTGCCATTGCTCGATCAACTATCACCCCATTAAATCAATCCTTCTCAAGTCTCACAGGTTGGTGGAGGTGCGAACAATTTCCCCACCTCTCGCTAACATCCTGGAGCTCCGCAGCGGCCGAACTGCGCGACTAACCATGCCTGAAGAAAATGGGAACGACACCGACCAAACCATCACGCAACGGGTCACCCCTGCCTTCACTGTGAAACACCGCCAGCGGGATCCTCCAACATTCTCTGGAACTTCAGACGAGGATGTCGATGACTGGCTTAAGAATTATGAACGGGTGAGTCACCACAACAACTGGGACGATTCTTTCAAACTTGCCAATGTCGTGTTTTTTCTGAAATCCACGGCGCTTCGTTGGTTCGACAACCACGAGGACACCATCAACTCCTGGGATGGGTTCAAGGCCCCGTTTGCCGAAGCGTTCGGCAAACCTGAACATCGGAAACAACAAGCCAGAGACCAATTGCTCCGACGCTACCAAATTAAAGCTGAGTCCTCAACCGCCTACATCGAGGATGTTTTACGCCTCTGCCGGCGAGTAGACCCCGAAATGACCGAGGACGACAAGGTCCGTCATTTGCTGAAAGGACTATCATATGAGCTTTTTTCGATCGTCGCCCCCAAGTCACCTGCAACCGTCACCATCCTTGTTGCAGAATGCAGGAAGTATGAAGAACTCGACGGCGCTCGAATTTTAAAACGCCCTTTTGACCGCCTTCCCGAAGTAGCCCACAGCATTCCAATTGACAACAGTTTGACTACCCTAATACGCACCATCATTCGCGAGGAGCTGCAAGAATTCAAGGCGCAGCTACAAACAACTCACGATGGTCTGCAGTCCCACGGGGAACTTCAAACTCTCCGAACTACGATCCAGAACGAGATGCGTGCTGCATTACACCCCTTGACGGCCACGCCACCTGCTTACTCACCAGCGGCACCCGCAGTCACCTCGCTCTGCGCCTACCAGACGTTCCCCGCTACGGACCCGCCAGCCCAACGAAATCAACCGCGTCGCAGGACAGACATCTGGAGAACCGAGGACCAGCGACCTATATGCTACTATTGCCATACACCTGGCCACATTCTGCGCTACTGCCGTCGGCGGCTGCATGACACTGGCTACCACCACTCTACATTCGGCCGTACCTACCGCTCCGACAATCCTGATGACAGCACTGTATTCCCGGAAAGCCGGACCACCGACGGACCTACGCTCACTCGCTTCCCAACACGCCGTTCACCAACCTATGAAGACAGCGACCGTCCCTCCACCCGCCGCTCCCAGAGTCCCGTCTTCACATCCCAGAACCGTCGTGGTCGATCCTTGTCCCCGTATCCAGCTCGTCGCCGATCTATATCACCACTCAACGACGCCGCCCCATCGACTTCCCCGCCGTCAAACTGAAGAGAGCAGCCTGCATCGACATCGGAGGTCAGGCTGCACTTACTCGATACGCCGCAAATCCTCCTGCCGTAATACCGTCGACGGTTACAGTAGAAATTGGAGGACACAAATTTAACGCGTTAGTCGACACGGGAGCCTCTAAGTCGTGTTTATCAGAGCGTGTTCGCTCTCACTTGCATCGGGTGCTGACACCTCCAACCGTCGGACACTTGCTGCGTATGGGAAACGGTGACCTTGTTCAACCGCTTGGTTATTGTACCCTCCCTATACGTATTGGTCAAAGTCATCACACCGTAATATTTACAGTGCTCAGCAACTGCATCGCCGACGTCATCCTCGGCTGGGACTTTTTGTCGTCCGCTGACGCATTTATTAATTGTGCTAGCCGCGAACTTCACCTTACGGATTCTGACAATGCCCACCCTCCCCTCAATTCAACTCTTGCTGTTCTTCAACTTGAAGAGGATTTGGTCCTACCACCGAAGACAGCTGTTGCAGCTGTCCTTGTCCCAAGCAAGACTCTCGAAACATCATTCGGTCTGATCGAGCCACTTGCCACTACTTTTGCCCGAAAAGGTGTAATAATTCCCTATTCTCTTGCATCAGTAACAAAAGGCAAACTTCATGTATGGATCACAAATGCCTCGTCCCAGCCGCAAATCCTTCCCCGTCATAGCCGTGTTGCTAATTTCAACTCTCATACAGAAGACACTTTCACGACCCTGTCTAACGCTATATTAAGTCCTGCTACCACGACGTCCACCGATTTCTACCAACAAACCGCAAAAATGATAGACTCCAACCTGGCGACACAAGAGCAGAGAAGTTTAGCTCAACTCCTTACGAGCTACTCTGACACATTTGACTTCGGCACTGATACACTGCCGCGTACACCAATTGTGCAGCATCAGATTGACACCGGTGACTCACCACCCATTCGGAGTCGACCATACAGGGTTGCCGCCGCCGAACGTCGCATCATTCAACAACAGATCGATGACATGCTTAAGAAAAGCGTTATTGAGCCATCATCCAGCCCGTGGTCCTCTCCGGTCGTGCTAGTAAAAAAGAAAGACGGCTCCTGGCGCTTTTGTGTTGATTATCGAAAACTCAACAAAGTCACCCGAAAAGATGTCTATCCGCTCCCCAGAATTGATGACACGCTCGATACTCTACAAGGCTCCTCTTATTTCTCATCAATGGACCTGCGCAGTGGCTATTGGCAAATTCCGCTTGCCGATACCGATAAACCCAAGACTGCTTTCATCACCTCTCAAGGACTTTATCAATTCAACGTAATGCCTTTCGGCCTTTCTAATGCGCCCGCAACCTTCGAGCGCATGATGGACTCCTTGCTCAGAGGATTAACGTGGAACATATGCCTGTGTTATCTCGATGATGTTGTCGTCTTTTCAACCACATTCACCGACCACTTACAGAGGCTTCGTCAGGTCCTTGACTGCTTCCGTGCTGCTGGGTTGCAACTAAACTCCAAAAAGTGCACTTTTGGAGCCCGCGAAATTCGTGTTTTGGGCCATCTCGTTAATTCTGATGGAGTACGCCCGGATCCTGAAAAAATACAGGCAGTATCCGAATTTCCAGTCCCGAAAAAATTAAAGATGTGCAGATATTTTTGGGTTTATGCACATATTTTCGGAAGTTTATACGGGCTTTCTCAGATATTGCCGAACCACTTAACCAGCTGCTCCGTACTGGGGTTCCCTTCAACTGGACTACGGCCCAGCAAGATTCTTTCGCCACACTCAAGAAAACCCTAACATCCGCTCCTATCCTTGGTCATTTCATTGAAGGTGCAAACACTGAAATAAGAACAGACGCCAGCGGCCATGGCATTGGGGCTGTCCTGGCTCAGGTCGTCAACGACACACAGCGCGTCATTGCATATGCCAGCCGTACTCTTACCAAGTCTGAACGAAACTTTTCCACCACAGAAAAAGAGTGCTTGGCCGTTATTTGGGCAATCTCAAAGTTTCGCCCATACCTCTACGGCTCTTCCTTCCGGATAGTAACAGATCACCACGCACTTTGCTGGTTAGCTACTCTCAAGGATCCCTCGGGACGACTTGGCCGATGGTCCCTGAAACTACAGGAATTCGATTTTACAGTCGTATACAAATCAGGCAGGAAACATCTTGATGCTGACAGCTTATCCCGATGCCCACTCCCTTCTAACACACCTGGTCCGAAGCATCCTTCTACATTCGATACCACTGTCACTGCCACGCTAAACAGCGTCGATATAAACACCTGCCAGCTGGAAGATGGTGCACTAAGACCATTAATTCACTATCTTCAAGGAATCAGCACGCCCTCCACCACCCCACGCATTAAGCGTCGCGCCCCGCTCTTCCAACTTCACAACGGCGTCCTCTACAGAAGAAACTATGAGCCACAAGGACGACCCTGGCTGCTCGTCGTCCCCCGCCGTCTGCAAAAGGAAATTATAAAAGCAAATCACGATGACCCAACCTCTGGTCATCTAGGATTTGCCAAGACGTACTTCAGAACACGCACAAAATACTTCTGGAATGGTATGCACCGCTCGATTAACAAATATGTCAGGGCATGCCACCAATGCCAGACGAAGAAAAAAACATCGACCAAGCCTGCTGGAGTCCTGAGACCCATTCCCCCACCAAATCATCCCTTTGAACGCCTTGGTATCGATTTCTTAGGCCCTTTTCCCCGCTCGGCACAGAACCACCGATGGATAATAGTGGCCATAGACTACTTTACCCGATACGCTGAAACCAAAGCAGTGTCAGCCGCTACAGCCTCTGAAGTCGCTGACTTCTTCCTGCACTCTATCCTGCTCCGGCACGGAGCCCCGCAAGCCATTATTACCGACCGCGGCACTCCCTTCGTCGCAAAAGTCCTCAATGAGCTTTGCGGCCTCACGAGCACTGTCCATCATATCACAAGCGCTTACCATCCTCAAACAAACGGCCTCGTCGAACGCCTAAACCATACATTGACCGACATGATCTCCATGTACATCGCAGAGGATCACGACAATTGGGACACCATTCTGCCCTACGTCACATACGCATACAACACCGGTCGCCAAGCTACCACCAATTATTCACCATATTATCTCTTATACGCACGTGAACCCCTGTCAACGATGGACACTCTCTTGCCCTACCTGGATGACACATCCCTTGATAGTTACGCTGAAGACATATTATGTCGTGCGGAAGAAGCTCGCCAACTTTCACGCATTTGCACATTAAGGTGTCAACAAGAGCAAGTTCTCCGCTATTCCGATACTCATACTCCAGTCGAGTACACAGTGGGTGAAGAGGTACTCTTATGGACACCGTCTCGAGTGCCAGGCAAGTGCGATAAGCTGCTCAAAAAGTTCAAGGGACCATATCAAATACTTCGCCGAGTCTCCGCGACCAACTACGAGGTCGCCCCGGTTTCACCACATTCTGACCATCGATCAAAACAAACTGACATCGTTCATGTTGCACGCCTCAAGCGTTACCACCGTCCTGCACCCTAACGCCGGATGCCGGCGCTTTCTGCACGGGGGAGTAACTGTGGTGAAGGAAGAAGAAGAAGTCAGTTCTCCCGAGACTGCCATTGCTCGATCAACTATCACCCCATTAAATCAATCCTTCTCAAGTCTCACAATATATATATATATATATATACCGTATTTTCCGGGCTATGGTCCGCACCCGCTGTATAGTCCTCAAAGGCCAATTTAGGCTGAAAACAAAGTTTTGCTTAGATAGTCCGCACCCGGTGCTTAGTCGACAGGAAAATCTTCTCATACACTGCACACCTCGACAGATGTCTGCTTTCTTGGCTCACAAGGAAGCTTCTATTATCACATAAATCATTACTAACATACTCTTTCATTCACAAATTCCGTCACGTCTCGTCAAAATGAACGATCTTGAAAAACAAAATTCCTTTATAGTACAGCCAGAAATTTCAAATTTTAAATGTGTATAGTCCGCGGACTATAGCTCGTAAAATACGGTATATATATTTTTTTTTCCACGCTCGCGCACATTTTTATCTTTCGCTTTTCTCTCCCTCTTCCCACCTCCTAGATTCTCTTTCTTTGTGACGTAATAAAGAATGAAATTTAGAAACTTTGTAAGCGACATTTCTATAATATTTAATAACGGCATTCGTAAAGCATTTTTTTTAAACGTAGCAGTGAGGATAATTGGGGAGTCGGGGAATAGGACAAAGTTCTCTACGGATCGCGCCGATATTGCGAGAGGTCTATTGCATATCGCTTTGTGAGTCACAAGAAAACGAGTATACACGAACGCATCTCTGTGACGTCACGGCGCGGTGGTGGCGCGCCGGTCGCACTTCCGGTCTGGGGCTGTGGGCAGAAGTCCCCATGCCAGACGTGTATTCCTGCGTTGTTTTGAAAGGAATCAGACAAAAACCTGCCTTATCGTCAAAACGCCGCGACTGGGGCCGTACCAAAAGTGCCGAGAAAGGTTTGAAGGTCAGTTTTCACGTGCTCGGTTCGTCCGAGAATCTGGATATGTGCCGTGAAAAGGGAAAAGCAGACGCCGTCGGACAACGATTGCTTGGGCGGGAAGCACTTTGGGTTGAATTCACGGATGCTTGTGGTCATCAGATTTATTTGTTTTGTTCCAACATGAACGCCAGAAAACCGTCAAGTTGTGCGGACCACCTGCGGACTACGTTCAGTGCGTCTTCAAGTTCAAACGGCCGCCTGATCGTTCAAACTGTCGTCTGCTCTTTCAAACGTTTCTGCTTGTCGTCTGCTCTCTTAGACGACGCCGGCCCGTAGACCAAAAGTTGGCCCGGTCCTTGCGATAAGAAGTAAGTGCAGGCCTCAAAAGACTTAAATTTGAAGGTTGGTAAGCAGGCTCGTCGTAAACAGTAGATACAAGGAGATGTTGATTATTGTTACCAGCGGCCACCACCGACTTGTTATGCCTGATTCACTTGGTCCGATTCTGCTTGCGATTTTCAGTATTGAGGTTGACCGTCTCAGCTACGGTTCACGCTTTTGCAGCCCGAGCGACGTCGCGACTGAAAATTGCGAGCGAAATCTCATCTGGTGAATCAGGCTTTAGCGTTCATTCTGCGGCGTCCACGCGGAATGAATCGCCGCATGTCAGATTATTCACGCGAAGTTTCGCGGTGTAACGAGCCTCGTCAATTTCGCTGACGCCGCTCATGTAGTCAGACATTGCCAGGAAGACGTAGAATCAACAATTCGAATGCGAAAAAGGGCAGGGGGACTCACACTGACGCCGATAACATCGCGTTTCAATGGTTTGTTTATGGGCGACGGCGAGCTTGTTGCCCACACCCCCATCGCGCATGCGCGGCGCCGGTGGCGTCCGCTAGGGGCGCTCCGGGCGCTCCGGTTTGTTTGTAAACATGAGTTGGTGTATATGAGGATAGAAAACCAAAAGCCTGCTTCTTGGTACGAATATTCGAAAGTAAAGCGGACCGTTTCTTACCTCCTTTCCTTCGAAAGCCGTTTCCGCCTTTTCACTAAGACGCGTTCGCATTGCCAAAGGACGTCAGCCGTACGCCAGCTCACACATTGGGCACGAGCATTGCGTCACTCCTACGTATTTGCTCGTCAACAATCAATGCGTCAACGAATATTTGGATTTTCATGGCCCCTTTAATCTCTCTCTCTCTCCTCCCGCCCTTTTCCACAGAGTAGCCAACCGCGACAATTACCCAGGTTAAAATCTCCGTCTTCCTCTATTGTTCTTCTCCCGGCTCCCTAGAATGACCAAGGCCCGCGCGCTAGCATTCTGACGTCATCACAGAGAGATCGAGTGCAAACAGTGAGCTGGGCACGAACGCTGCGTCATGGTTCGGCTAAGCCTCGCGCCCAATCAGTGCGTAGAAGGACGGTCGGCGTCAGGCTCGGGCCCAATTGCTGACCTTTCTCCAAAACAGGAACGAAAGCTCGTTTCCCGTTCCTTATTCTCAATCTCGGAGCGAGTTCCCGTTACCAGTTCCAATGGTTCCAAAGGAACGCGTTCCTGTTACATTTCTAAGTTGGGAACGTGTCGCTACGTTAACGTTACGGGGTGTTCTTTGTTTAATGCAATTTTTTGCCGAATGATAAACATTTCTTTAAGGGTTTCGTACATGCGCAGGCGGCCTTCCTCTCGCAGCGACGAAAGCTCTAACTTCGGTTGGCGTCCGGAAGAATGTTTACGCTACCTCTCCTGACCCCTCCGTGACTCGGACCAGCCGCAGAGAAGGCAGGAAAGGTATCGCAGCTCCCATTTCATCCACCAACCGTGGTTGGAAGTTTTAGCCACTTGGTGTCGTCTTTGTGCGGAAAAAAAAAAAAAGCTTCATTCGTAAATTAAACGAAGCAAGCGAGTGAAAATATCCCCATCGAACTTCGTGTCGTATCGCCACGATCGCATTTGTTCCGATTCTTTCTTTTCGACTAGCTCTCGGACACATCACTCGTCCCTTGTAGTCGGAGGCTGAAATATTTATTAATCAAAAGGCCCAAATGCCTACTAAATTCCGGAAAAGTGCAGATATATACACATGCAATAAAAAAAGGAATGGCGGTGTTCCTCCGTTGCTCCTAAAAGAAACGTTTTCTGTCCAACACGTTCATATTTCCTCTTTCGCAAGCCTCGATCTTTCCCTCTCCGACCGGTGTTGTTTACCGCGTCCTCAAAAGTGGTCCCTCGATTGCCGCATGGTGACGTCACAGAAGTGTCATTCTGTCGCCGGCCGCTATCCTGGCGGCGTTAGACAGCAGCGGTGGTGTATGTGGCATAGAGTTATTACAATAAACGCTAGAGGCTCAGCTGGCGCTAGTGTGCTGTTGCATTTCGAAGCAGACAGCAAGCAGTCTAAATTTGACTTCCGGTAATGTATTCCTATGGGAAAAAGCGAGTGCATTTTCTCTCTGCGCTCGATTATAAGAGCAAATATCACGAATAATTTGTACGTACTAAGCATATTGGAACATTTCTCAGTCACGCAGACGAAATAAATGGTCAGTTACGGCGTTTTTCTTTCAAATTCATCGCATTAAAAACGGTGCTAAAACGGCTTCGTACGTGTATTTTTGTGCACTGTCGGACACTGTTAGCGCGAACACGGCGTCGACGCTTTCCAACATGGGGGATATACGTGCCAAACGAACGAAGGACATGTGGAAAACCGAGAGAGACGGCAAGAACTACGCAGTAACACTGGATAAGTAATTCCTTGTGCTTGCAGACGATCAAAATAAATTGAAAGTCACGTAATATAGTCAGATTTGCAATAAATAAGTACTCCGAAGATGCTTGTTCTGGGTTCAAATGGTTCAAAGGATCACCCGCACGCTCCAAATCTTTGCAAATAAGGGGAGCCAGAGAGCAGGTGCCCGATAAAAACTGCCCGACGTGGGAAATAATAAAAAGACATACCTTTCGTAGCTCACGTGCTCTATTTTTTTACGTTCGAATGTTTCTTTAACCGATCGTAAAGATGCACGACGGAGTCATTTTCATCCAATGACAGGACGGGCATATTAGCAATATATAAGCACCACCGAAATGCTAGCGAACCTGAACACACACTACATTTTTTTCGATCGTTAGTTTGCTTAGAACCGTCGCTCGTTTTCACATACCTTCCTTAAAACAGGGGATTAGGCCTGAAATAGAGCGAAGTTTAACATCGCTCAGTGGTAAAGAAAAATGCTGTAACTAAAGCAATTACACTTTCACAATACCAATAAAGGTACATACTATCCGTTACGACCGATATGACAAAAGTTATTCATGTTATTTTCCGCCGAAGAGACAAAATTCACGCGCGTTTTCCCATAGGAATACACAGGGAGGCTGGAAATGTAGACTGCATGCTGTCTGCTTCAATTTGCAACCGGAAGTCCCGTAGACACTAGCGCCAGCTGAGCCTCTAGCGCTTATTGTAATAACTCTATGGTATGTGGCAGACGCCTGTTCTGCTCCAGGTCGCTCTCCAGCTTCACAGTCCACGGAAACTTGGGCAGCCAGGAGTTGGGACGCCGTGACGACAGCGAGACTCACGCTCACTCGTGCTTTTCTTTTATGGACGCCGGTGGATGGATGTTAATGGCTATACCCTTTGTAACGGGCGGTAGCTTGCGCCATCTAGCCAAAGCCTAAAAAGACAAACATGCAATTGCTCTCGCCCTTCTACAAAGTCAATTTTCTCCACCTAACTATCACCAGGCAGTGTGGGATATCACCAGGATGACCGTAGCAGAGAAGGCTGTTGATGACAGGCTTTGAATATTTTATACATTGTCGAACCTTAAGTCCAGAACGCCGCCGACGGTACGACCTAATAGGACCAATCATAAAGCGTCAAAAGTGCACCATCAAGGCGTTCGTCCTCTTCTTGTACGTGTTCTATCATCGTTGAACTAATCATAGACAGAAAAGCCCCAGTGACTTGCGCTTTTAACGCTGCCTGGTTGGTCCCATTACCGCGGAGCGTCGGGCTGCGTCTGTACTCAAGCTGAAACGAAGCATAGGTAGTGTTGGTATGGGTCGACAACTCGGCGAGGTATACCTTACTGGCTACGTTTACGCAGATGCCACCGAAGCGTATCAAATGGATAGAGGGCCAATCACGCGCAACCAGCTCCTCTCTCTTCTGCCCAATCATTGTCTTCGTGTCCCAATTCGATGCGCTACGTAGGATCGCGTCCATGTAAAAAAACAAAACAAAAAAACAGCAACTGCTTCGAGCACTTCATTCTTTTCCCTCTGCCTCGTTCATGTTCCGAGGTAGAGAGAGAGAGAGAAAAGAAGAGATTGCTACCGTCCGATAAAGACATCCGCAGAGACGTTCACTGCGCCGCAAACAATCGCCAATCGAGCCTTTGGTCTCGCATCGACGGAGCATCATCGGAGAGTGTGTCCATGTGACCCGCTTCGCCCCCGTTGCGTGACCGATCGTCCGCACGCGCCTCGGAGGGCCGCCAGCGTGCGACGGAGAACAAGGGCTGCCGACAAACAAAGGGACTTTAAAGGGCCCGGCGCCAATTTCCCAAGTTTCGCCGCAGCAGGTGCAGATCGCTCCGCAAGCCGCGGCGGCGGATTCGGAAGTCGTTGACATTAGAACCGCTGAAGCGGCTACGCATCGAAGTCACGATGTACTTCAGCCATTGGATTGGATTGGATTGGATTCTTTGGCCACCCCTTTGCAGCCACCTCGGTGCTTGGGACCATCGTTGCCGTCTTACGCCCAGCTTGCTTCCTCTTCTTCCGATCTTGCATTCTGAGGTATCGTTCAGCGAAACAGCGCAAAGGCCGGAGCAGCGAATAAACATTGCGAAAGAACAGCGATTGACTTACCTTTCTTTATTCTGACGATGAGAACAATGAAAATGCAAGCTTCATGCCGCGGGCTCACACTTGACAGCGTGCTTTGAGGCGGTTCTGTTTCCGTTTCTGGTTTGGTTATAAGTGCCGCATGCGGAGATCTAGAGAACTGGCTCGGGCTCGCTTTTTCTGCTGGGCAGTAGACACTCGAGCGTTTGGACAGGCCGAAGCAGAGAGCGAGAAAAATCTCGGAGGCCACGCCGGGGGTACTGTAGTTGCGAGCATTGCCGCTTGGTGGCGTCAACGCCTGACAATCTCGCCTAGTAGTAACATCGGAGGACTGTACGCCCTATGGCCTATACATAGCTTCCCCGTAACGTCATTCACGACCATGCCGGTATTTTATGGGCCGTGAACGTCTGTGAGTAACCCTGGGGCGGGAGGCATTCAACGTCAGGTGATGCTAGAAAATATTTTATTCGTTTTAAAACTATAGTTTTCTTTCGTTTTCGAGCGGACCACTGGTGTTTCAATGTACTGACGTAGTTTCCGGCAAAACAAAGAAGAGCTAAAATTTCTTTTCAGTACCCTTTAAGTAAGATTCACCCGCTCGTCACTCAATAAGCTAATTTCGCCGCACAAACCTGAGTTTGAGTAATGCACGAAAGTATTTACTCCTTTGTGGGTTCATTCCGAAGATGTAATGAAGGTCGTCAAGCCCTTAATTTTTGGCTTGTGAGCGCTGGAGGTTTTCATAAAACCCAGAATTATGACCGTCTGGACGGTTTTAAGCGCATGTTGATGTCATTTTAAAAATTAAACTTACTTAGTAGATGAAGGCGACAAAATATATGGTAGTGCGTACTAGAGGTGCATCTTATCTTATATTCAATTAAGACTATGACGAGAAGACTAAACGTTGTGGTATTCGCGTGTTTGCGTAAACACGTTTAACGGAACAGTTTCCGCTAGATTTATTTTCAATAGGTTCAACAAGATGGCGAACGCCCGAAGACGAACAGGCCCTGAGACGATACATGTTTTGCGCGCAATAGACCATATGCGTAAAGTCCCTTGATAGTCCTTTTACAAGTGACGACAACCAACACAAAAATGACAAAGCACATTCCGCTAAAACAAAATGGCGGCATTCAGTTCAAACCTCTGCTGTGCGCCGCCATTCACTTCCTAAAACCTGCACCCGTCACGCAGCCGGCGCTTCAAAGAATGGCGCTATTTGTGGAGCTCTTATCTAGGGATTTTGCATATGCGAAATGTAGAGCGCCATCTAGTTGCGCGCCGAGAACTACGTCCGCCATCTTGGTAGCGGTGAGAAAATGAAACCAGTGACCCGACGGGCAAAGACCCCATGTTAACAAGCGACCGCGCTTCGTGCGAGAGATGCGATGTCAACGCGTTGCTGCGTTCCGCTGCGGAATAGGCCTTCGATTCGTGCCTGACGTGAAAGCAAACCGGGTTCACAATATTTCCTAATTTTGATTTGTCACTTGAGACGCAGCTTCTGACAAAAGCAGGCGATGACAACGCGAAGAAACATGCGGACGTTATCGCGCGGCGTGAAGCCATCTACAACTGTTGAACTGGGCCATAACTTTTCACGAAGTTGTACCAAATTTGTTTCTGAACTTTTTAATGCGAAAGCATTAACTGTCCCATGGAGCGAACCGCCGCTATTAGGTTTTGAAGCCGCGCCAAACGGCCCCTAAATTCCCTTTTCTCCTGGAGCGAAGCCTGTAGTCTGTAGCAGCCACCCCATTGGCTGGCGCACGGAGTAGTTCCAAGGAACTCCACCCTACGGAGAAGCCCTCTCCGTGCGGCGCAGCGGCCCGGCCGCCGGTAAGAGGGAGCGGCCGGCCGCAAAGCCAGCAGAGCCCGCCCGGGCAGACTCCGAGAGGCCGCACGGCCGAGCTCAGCGTGGCGCGCAGCTTGTAGGAATACGCTACGTATACGAATGCTTTCGCATTCCGACACATGAGCAGTCTTAGAGTGTTTTTGTAGTTTTTTTTCTTTCTTTTATGCACGTTTTAGTGTCGGCCGGTGTTTTTCTTGATGCGCAGGCAGCTCAATGTATGTGGAAGAGACCAAAGCTGTTAAGCGAGGCAAAGCAGTGACAGTTTTAATAATCTACGCCACCAACCACAATTGAAGAATGCGTATGGTGAGCAGCGAACAACAAAAGCTGAAAGCTACCCAGAGCCCTCATTTTAATGTCATATGTTAAAAAAAAGTTAATTACTTTGGAAAGCCAGAAAACAATCTCATTGCTTTGCAGCGATTTCTATACACTTGATCTAGCGTCGGTAAACGAGGCTTGTGAAACACCTCTAGAACTAAACAGGAGAGTTTGTTGATATAATATTCTTGAATATTTAAAACGCGGTCATGTAGAATAGAAAACACAACAGACACTGACGACGTGTCTGTTTGCTCAACACTCAGAGAGGTGGGATTTTGCTGTCTTTTTTTGTCGAGCGCCACGTTTGATTGGATCGAACGTGGCGTTCGACTAAGGTCTGTCGCAGTGGCTAAAAACTTCCATTCCGGCGGCGGCGAAAGCTTACCTTGCGCACGTCGAATGGACCAACACGGGAGGGCACAACTTCAGTTCACAATCTCCTTTTTTTTTCTGTGCAGCCGAGTTAGAAACTTTGTTTAGTGCCAGTGTTGGCGGTAACGTTACAAGTAACGGCGTTACCAGTAACGCGATTACTTTTGGTAACGAAGTAACGTACTCGTTACTTTTCCAAAGAAGTAACGGGTAACGTACTTACGTTACTTATTTTTGAGTAACGTGTAACGAAATTACGTTACGTTACTTTAATTCCAAAAACATAAAAGAAAATTTTTTTTGTGTGTGTTTTTAAGTGCCCAGTCATAAATTCCTTAGTCAAAAAATGACGCTGTCCTCCACATCGAGCGCATCCGTTAAACGCTCTATTTAGCGTAGGCGCGGACCTGTTTACCAAGAAGCGAGGTAGAATGTCAGATGCCAACTTCGAAATTCAGCTGTTGCTGAAGTACAACAGCGGAGTGTGCTTCGGGTAACGGAGGAACTTGTTCACAGCAACTATCTGTTCTTCGACATGTCGTGAATGAAATATATTCAAAGTTTCAATCTCGGCTGGTCTTAATTTCTGTGCTAATGAGGGAGGCCGGTTCCTCACATGTTATAAATCAGCTTCATATATACGTCCGCGTTTTTTCTTCTAACTATTCGGGTGAAACCCTAAAAGAGAGAGGGTAATTAAGTTTCCGCATGGACATATTTTAGCTATGGCGCTTACGCACATGTCAAACGTCGAAACAGCAAATGTTTTAGTTCGTGAGTAAAAAGTAACGCAACAGTAACGTGCGTTACTTTTTATCAGTAACGGTAACGGTAACGCGTTCCTTTCATTTTGAGGTAACGTAGGTCGGTAACGCGTTACTTTTATTTGCAAGTAACGAGTAACGTATTTAGTTACTTTTTTCGGTAACGCCTACAACACTGTTTAGTGCATAGCTCGGAAAGGTAGTTCTGAGAAACTCAATGCAGTTATTCTGTCAGGGTTGAACAAATCTTAATTAATAGCGCAACATCCGTTAACTGTGCTTGAGGTAATGCCTATCTGAAACCAATTTAGCTCTTTGCAACGCCTGAAAAATATTGCACCGGGCACAGTTTCCTTTAAAAAAACATAAAGCTTTCCACAAAAACAAAAACAAAACACACTTTCGTTTGTAACAAAAAAGAGAAACAAACTAACACGGAGCCACATGTATTGGCGTGGAGCACTCTACCGTTAAACAGTACGACTTCATGCGCATTTGCATCGAAAAAAGAATTAAAAAGCGGTCTCAGAGATGAGAGGCATGACGGCCTAGTCCTTCGTCCGCGTTGGGTGATCGGAAGTCAGAAAACAATAAAGTTTCCGAATCGCACTCAGAGGCAGAGCGTCCATGCCCTGGTAATGCTGGAGAAACCGAAACTCAAGATACTTGACGCTCCCAAGATGGCCGCGTGCTGCACAGTGCTGCCAGACCACCAAGCAGTTTCGCATATCGTCTATTCTTCGGCTACAACGGATTGTCTAGACCTTTGCATCGCTTATCAACCGGGCGAAAAATGCCCAGTCACTGAGCTGTGGACGCATGCGCAGCGTCCGTTATACCACCACAGCAGAGCAACAGCGCATGCGCAGAAGGCGTTTCACCGCCCAGCAGATGAAGATGGCGGCGCGCAGAAGGTAATCTTAGTAAAGGTCTATAGCGACAATTAATTACGGTCGGACTGAGCGTGAAACTGAGTACATGCCCTTTTGCGTTCGACGCAAAGGCTCTGCATACATCCACAAATATAAAATGTGTGTTGCCAAACAAATTTGTTTTTTTTCGAAATAAATGGCGTGAGAAAGAAACACCTGTCTGCGTTTTCGTCGCGCGAACCAAAACGTAAGACGGGAACAGCAACGTCAGCAAACAATAAAAAAAAAAAAACAGCGTAGAGTAGCTGAAAAGGGTTAGTTACGAACTTTCCGGCGACAAAGAATATATTTTAGATCGACGGGTCTTGGATGTTTCTCTTTTCTTTCTTTTTTTTCCCCCGAGAAAATTACGGAGGGTGCGAACGCGATTTTGTTACAGTCTAGGCAGCTGTGGCAAAGTCTCCGTGTCAGTCCAAGCGTGCAGCCGACTCGCTCCTGACGATAGAATGACAGTCATAATTAAAGGGGGAGCTGCAACGAGACGTCCGTTGTCGGCTTTATGGTGCATCTGCAGCCGCCGGAGGTCGCTTTCAGCGAGTTGTTTTTATACGCTGTATGGGTGCTCTGAAGCGTCATCTGGTGTTGACTTTTTGAAGTTTGGAGGTCCTTCTTTTTTGCGCACCTTGAGTCTATTGTTAGTCTAGAAGGTGGACGTGATGCGTGCGAAAGGTTGGACGCGTTGAACTACACTGGAAAAACTCCTGTTTGTTGGTTGGTTGACTGAATTAAGTCACGTAATTGTAAGGGTATAGCCGTGCCGTTCCTTTCGCAAGAATAAAAACCTTTCGCGGCGAAGACCGGCACGATCTTGAACCTTCATTTTACTTTATAGTTGAGCGGTGTTTGTTTTACAGTGTAAGTTGTCGTCCACATCGTAAAGAAAACAATCAGTGCTGTTATTCTCCGGAAGCTCCTGGAGCCATTATTCTACACAACTGCAGTCGATCCTATAGGCGGTCTTTGACGGGAATCACAGAAAGAACCTCAGTTCGTTGAATTTAACCTCTGTATGTATAACGCCGTCGGCTAACATCGTCTGCTAACATCAGCTTTACTACAAGACGCCAATTTACATGGATCCTCAAGCCACGGTCACACGCACTGCTGCTATGGCATCGCACAGAAGACAGTATGTACAGACACTCTCTGAGGCATGTATTAAGGTCCTGTCAAATTCGAAACGTACAAATGTACGAAGCAAACATATGTTTCGAGACGGACTTGACGCGTGTCCGCCGTTAATTTGAGTCATCACGTCGTCTGCAGCGAACACCGCGTCTCTCGCATATACGACGTACAGAGTGTACCAAACAAAAATGTACAGGGTTTTCTTCGCCGCAAAAATAACCTATCCGTTGCCGAACGCTTATTCTCCGCTCAAAAGTATACGCTAGAGGTCCGAAACAGATGCCAAATTTTCAGCCCGAACCGATATCGGTCATTCCATGTCAAACGTCCCAGACGTTGTACTCGACCTCTTCCGATTTCTTTAAAAGAATTCATGGCCTTTTGCCATGCTCCTGAAATATTTTTGGCTAAAAATTTTTTTTGATGACGTGAGCGCGTTTTTAACTTTTAAAAACAGCGTGAAACTAGGCATCACTCAATAAAATGATCAAAAATCAGCTTTTTAGTAAACCACCCAACAATATTTTTTTGTTAAATTTGCACGGTTTTCGACTTACAATGTGGTTGGGCTTGTAGAGTTTTGCTTTTATATAAATATTTAAAAAAAAAACTAAAATATTTGAAAAGTTTGAAGCATTTTGTTATTTTACCAAAAAATATCTAATTGCTCCCGGGACTTAACAGAACTTCTTACCTGCTGTGCTGCAGGTATATAATCTATAAAAAAAAATTCAAACCGCTCAATTAAATATTTTGCAGTAAACAAAAATCCTGAAGTTGCACACAAAGTGTGTTTTGACGCATAAACAGCCATTTATTTCACCCTGAGGTGGTCCAAGTAAAGAATACGAAATATGGTGAGTTTGGAATAACGATCGATAATCTTTTTGATTCTGAAAGTTTCATCAAAGTGATTTTTCTTTAAAGCTAGAAAAACATTTTTGAAGTTGAACTCTCGCACCACAATCCGGCGTCGCTTCTTAACGCCTCTTCGCCGCACAGCACGCCACCTGCGACGATAGCTGACACGATTAGGTCCAAATTTAAGAAAAGAGCGGAGTTTTCTGCCGCCTCCCCTTGTACGTCTTTCCGGCTGCAAGGGAAGAAACGGCAGGTATCGTGTAATAATCGGAGGTGCCGCCAGCACATTAGCAATAGCAGGCCCTTTGTGCCCTTTATACCCGAGGAGCGCCTCGAAACGCGATGCCTAATACGGGCGGCATCAGCTGACGTGTGAGTGTGCTGAGAATGAGCGTTCAGCAAAGCATAGTTTATTTTTGCGCTGAAAAAAAAAACGTGTAAATGTTTTGGGGGGACACCTTGTATGAGCAGTGGGACACAGCGGTTTAAGAATCGGAGTATATACGGAACGAGGCGAAAGGTCACATCTGCGCCCTCGAGATTTCTTAGAAGTCCTCAAGTGTGCCAGACTTAGACAGCTACTCAACAAGATCTATTTATAGGAGACACTTGATTTCCTCCCGATTTTCTCGTGGGCACCGCTACTTTGGTGCTACTCGATAGTGCAGAACGGGCGCAATATAGACCCCTTCACAAAAGTCCATCGAGCTACATTGGGGCGGTCACCATTGCTTAGAGCTTAGGCTAGGTGGCGAAAGCTACCACCCGTTACGAAAGGATAGCCATTAGGGAGTTTTAGCAAGTCGTTTTTCAAGCACACGGTTCCGAAATCACGAACGGTACAGCTGGACCGTTCCGTGAAACCGTACGTGAAATTTGACATACTTTAGCGAATCGTGAAAGTTGCGCGACCGTGTAAACGATGATGCTGATGGGGCTTAACGGTGGCGCCATCTTCTAGTGAGCATGTGAAACATTCTGCAACGTGTAAATCCGTGGCGGACACCGTGGTGGCGGCTCGTGTTTCCGGCGTGCTACTGATGTAAACAAGACGGCTTATGCAACATTTGCCGGTCGGAATTTCAAGAACTGCGAAGCTAGATGGAGTAAAAAGTATCTAAACGACCGTAAAGGTATGTGGTGTGTCTCCGTCATCCTGAACTTGAACGATCGTTCACGTTGTGTGCCGTCGAACCAAATCATTTCGTCTGCTCGCGGTCGCCACGGCAGCTAGTCTGCCCGCAGATCGCAAAAATTTACTAGCATGCGTTGTTTACAGCATTCACGATCGCTTACCATTGTGAGCAGTCCTCGAAATGATTTGGTTCAACCTCTCAAATGAAGCAGACTAACAGGACGGCAAATCTCCTCCCGCTCTCCTAAGCCTAACGCTCGGCTGGGTCGGCGAACGCAGTCGCCGAACCGACCGCCATCTTTGTTTTTACCCGAGTCGTGAACGGTGTTGGCTGCGTTCCGGTGACGACTCCAGCGGCTGGAATGGGAGAAACGAACGAGAAGAGCCTCCCGACGTCCCGAACGACTCGCGCGCGCATGCGCAGTGGCGTCGCCGATGCGTTGGAGGGCGAACCGTTCGTGTGGAAACGACCTGCTAAAACTCCCTATTAACATTCATCCATCCATCCATCCATTGGGCACAAAGCGCGATTGGGTCCGAGTCCTCGCCGAACGCGGACGCAGCCCTCGTGTCCGATAAATGCTCAGAGCACGTGATTGAGCAATGGCAGACAAGCGTCGGCGCAGACTTCTGAAAAAAAAAAATGAAGAAAAAAAGAAAAAAAGAAGGGGTTTATATTGGCGACCCTTACCATTGGAAAATGCCACTTCCAGAGATATAGCTACACGATTCCAGGAAGTACGGGTGACGTTGTTTTTTTCCGTCGTCGTGAACTTTTTGAAGATTTCTAGAAGACGAAAAAACCTTTTTCTTGTGATTGCCGATGAAACTTCGGACACCTTGTATACCATTGATTTGACAGCACCAAGAGGGTTGGAGTGTCGTTATAGACTGAAGCGTATGACTTAACTAGTAAATATATATTTATTGTAAAAAACAAAAAAAACTAACGTTTATTGCATTATTTATGCGCTCCCGCGAATCACAGTTTAAGCACGATTTGGTTGTCACGCGATTTGGTTGTCAAAGAAAGACGCGATGATTTTCGCTTTTCAAGCGTGTACGACTTCATGAGATAACATAATGGCAATCTAAGATCCCCGTACATAATTATACCTGAATTCAACGCATGAAGAGAGAATTAGTAGCGTTCCGCGAGGAGCAGGATTTCTTTTTACTACGGTTCTGGAGGTGAAACCTAATCCCACTAAAGTGACAAAAAAAATAGAAATTCGGCAGTGACGAGTTTCAAACAAGTGCAGCATTCACGGGAAGGCATCTTTAGCAGGCTTGCAGTCGATCGCGCTTGCTTTCTCGAGCACCGATGGACTGCAAGCCTGCTGCCAAAGGTACTTCGGCGGGCACGCTGTACTCTACGCTGTGCGTGCCTAAGGTTTGTCATTGCCGGTTGTTTTCCGTTTGTCGCTCTTGTGAGACTACGCTATCCGCGAAGTCCAGCAAAACGGACGGCGCCTGTATATAGCGAAAAAACACTGAACTGGCTGGAAGACGTCCTTCCGGCATTTCTGCTCGCCCCTAATGTATAGCGTCCGTTATTGCGCGCTGTCAGTGGCCCGGCGCCATGACCATGGACGTAAAGCGAGAAAGTGTAGTTGGTTGTGTCCACAGCAACGAAAACGACAGCAATGACGGGGCCGCAGGGAAAAACGTGACTCGAATCGGCCTAAAGAATTGGGTGAGACTGCACCGTTTCTCGTGCTGCGCAGGGCGAACAGTTGTTCCGGTGACCCTGTCGTTACCGTCGAATCAGAGTGTTGCCTACGTAGCCCTGAACGCCACCTATGCAATCGCTTGAGCCAGATATTGTTCCCTGAGCAATGTTTTGCAGCGTGGTAGGAGGACAGTAGGTAGCCTAGGCCTTCCACTGCTTCCCCGAAGAATGATGAGCCCCTGGAAGCTCGCTAACGCCAACGTATACCCGTCAATACACCGCCGCAGGTTTCGAACGTAGCGGGTAAATATCGGGGCAAACATTAATTTTAAAGCCAATGCTTGTCCGCTTAAACCCGAGCGTTGTGCATTGAGCTGACTCGTGGCATGGCACGACCTCTTTACAGCCGCCATATTTGTCGCGAGTAGCGATCCCTATAGGGAGTATTCACTGGACGCCATACTTGTGGGTGCTGTTTAGAGCGCATGCTCAGAATGAGCTCACATTAATATGCTGCTAAGACCGGCATTCTTGACGGTGTGGAGTGCACGTTCCAAAATAACTGTGGAAGTTCGCCATCAGCACGCGCTCAGCAATCGCGCACACAGCCATGGCCGCCAGTGAATACACCCTATAGGCCGTTGGAGTCGCGATATCTTCGTGACGGCACACCACGCTCAAAACCTGCAACTTCGACCGTTCAGTTTGTCCCTTGACGCAGATTGTTCGGAGAGTCCGCTAAGCGCAGAAAGGCGAGGGCGGCAGGGCGGACCACTACAGGTCCCCCGTACCAGGGAAAACAATTCCCCGTCGATTTGTCAGCAGCGAGCGGAAGACCACGACAAGCGCTGCGCAGCGAGACAAAAAGGGCCACAAGCGACGCGTGCACTTCTGCGACGCACACAAGCAACCATCCTCCTCCTCGTCCTCTTCGTTCCAGCAGAGTATCCCCGAACACAACATTCCCCCCTTCCTACTTCCAGCAGGGCAACCCCCACTGAAGACAAAGGGACGCTTCCAGGCTTTCCAATGCTCTAATGGTTTCCAGAAAGAGGTTAATAGAGAGAGAAGAGAGCAGTCGTCGTCCACATCCCTCCCCAAGCAAAGCTCATCCGGGTGCCGTCGTGGCGCCATCCTTTCACAACACCATGAAAGCGAAGACGCATGCCGCGACGGAAGAACATCACCACCGCCAACAAAACAACAACAACGACGACGACAACAAACAGAACAACAGGAGCAACCCGCTACATACGAAGACAACACCACAGAGGGGACGAGCAAAGCAAGCTAAACGTTTGGAGTTTCGGAGACCGAGTCCTCCACTTAACTGAAAATGGAAACCGCGGCTATAGTCTTCGTCGTTACTTAGATCCCGCCTTTGTTATTATTTGCGACGAGATATCTTCATTTCCGTGGCCGCCCGCTCGCGTTTGTTTGTTCTTCTGCTCTGTTTACCATCGTGGCTGGCGGTTGCGTCGTCGCTTGTGTGTATTCTCGTTTTGGTTGGCTCTTGAAAATGGGATCAGTCCGAGATTGACCCTGTTTCCTAGCAGGCCCAATTCAACAACACGCGAGAGCTGTGTGTGTGTGTGTGTGTGTGTGTGTGTGTGTGTGTGTGTGTGTGTGTGTGTGTGTGTGTGTGTGTGTGTGTCTGTGTGATGTCTATGTGTGTGTATCTGTGCGTGCGTGCGTTGGTCTGTGTGTGCTGGCCTGTGCGCGCGCGTGTTTGTTAACGTGTACGTGTGTACATGTGTGTGAGCGTGTTCGTGTGCGCGTGTACTAGGGCTTGCGCGAGTGCGTGCGTGCGTATGCGTATGTGTGATTGTGTGCGTGTGTGTGTGTGTGTGTGTGTGTGTGTGTGTGTGTGTGTGTGTGTGTGTGTGTGTGTGTGTGTGTGTGTGTGTGTGTGTGTGTGTGTGTGTGCGTGTGTGTGTCTGTGTGTGATTGGTCGGACGTTTGGTCCCCACTTGCGACTTCCGCTTGCGAGGGTATGGCTAGGGTCCCTACAATGAATCCATTTGGATGTTCCGCCTCTTTTTACTTTTTCTTCCGTTCATCCACCGCACCGCGGTTTCCGGGACAGCGAACGACTGCGAAATGAGTCGCCTATTCTTCGGCTGCTTTCTGGACACTGAGCTCGCAGTTGCTAGGCCAAATGATGAGTCCGGCCACCGTGATGCCAAGTATTCGTATACAGTATAATGTGTCCCTCGTTAGGTGGACCCTTCGAGTGGCATTTCAGCAAATGCCGTTCGGGTGAGCGATTCTGAGCGTTCCACTTGGTATCTGCCACGGTGTAAGATATATATAGGTAGGTGAGAACACCACGCGCGTCGCAGCTGCCAGATAAAGTCCTTTTCTCACCTTGGTTGTAAGCGACGCCACCAGATGGCTCCTCGATAAGCGGCTAATGGCAGTACGCGTCGTGAGCGCGGTTTCCCATGTTTCTCTACGCTTGTTTTTAAAGTTGTTTTCTGGGCGCCCCACGTCATGAAGAATTTGGTACTTGCGCTACGCGTGTCGCTTAGACACCGCTTCTTCATTGACCCTATGCACTCCGTTCACCCTTCAGCTGAGTTCCTGCCTTCAGCGCGAGCTCGCTGGCTTCCGTCGTGCTTTGGTTGCGCGTGCCTAAGCGTTCACACTTGTGTTAGCAAGGGCAGAAAGCTCGCGCTGGAGACGGAGCTTCTAGACTCAGCTTAAGGGTGAACGGAGTATAGATGGTGACGAGGATAAGAGTTCAGGGGAAACTCCTCCCACCCCTTCCCCGCTTTAGCAGAGCGGACGCTGGAGAGGAGGTCGCCTCCTTTCCTGCATTTGCTCTGCTAAAATGGAAAGAGGTGGGAGGAGCTTCCACTTTACTCTATACCTGTCCCTGACTACACTCTCAGAAAAAAACAAAAACAAACGGTATGTTCTTACACCCCTTGGCCCATATACGACACTTCAAAACTTCACTTCGACGCACAGCGCAATGACGTCGAACAGACGACCCTAACTTTTACGAGGGGCTTGAGAGCGGTGATATATAAATATTATTTTGAATATAATCTAATTTTATCCACAGTAAAACTGTGCACTCTACATAACAGGAGATCTGTCCGGGATGTTAAGTTTTTGTACAGGTTGGTTCATGGGTCCATAGACAGTCCTGCCAGGCACGTATCCAGGGAAGGGGGGGGGGGGGGGGGGCATGGGGCCCGGGCCCCCGAACTCTTCTATTTCGCTGGGACCTCCTCTCCCCCATCCCCCTCATACAGCATTTTGTCATAGGCGCCCCCCCCCCCCCCCCCCCCGAAACAAAATCCTGGCTACGTGCCTGAGTCCTGCACTTCTTGCTTTTTTACACTTCCGCATTCCTGTCAGTGCAAACTCTAGAAATCTCAGTTTTTTTACCCAGATATTCATAGCAACTTGTCACTGGCATCACGAATTCAACATGTTTTAAACACGAAGTTTTGCAATGTTGATATTTTATGTACGAAATTGCCTCTTGTTTGTACAGGGTTGCTCTAAAATTTCCAAAACTGTTTGCACGTGTATTAATGTAAGGCATATGTATAAGTTTTAAGACATGTGTATAATTTGAAGCATGCAAATTTGTGATGAATATATGTATTTTATGCTTCGTGCTTTACCGCAAAGGACTTTGAGCTGCTGGTAAGCACGCCAAAGTAAACATTGAATTGAATTGAAATTGAATTGAAAGTAACGGTAACGGTATTTCGATACCCTTAAAAGGACGGTAATCAACCTCAAGAACGCCTTAATGTTTAACGAACTCACGAATAACGCTGTCTTATTACTTAATTTCCGGCTTAAAAACAAAAAACAAAAAAGTTTTTAGTTTTTCCGGTTGTAAGTGTGTCAACGGGCCTGGAGTGTTTTGTTTGGAACGCAGTAAAATGCTGCACCTAAGCTACATCTTCCTAGAGCGAGTCGAATTGGTAATCTTCTACGGTGCCGGGCAATGTTCTGCCCGAAGCCATATCTTTGATTAAAAACAGCGCAAAAGACGAAGGACCAGACGAAGAAGTTAACACGGACGCAGCGCTGTCCCGAAGTAAGTTTTAATCCCGAAGTATGTCGTACCAACTCGCCCAAGCCTCAACTTTAGCATATCTTTGAGTTTGATAAAATTAAATTACGGGAAAGCAAATAATATACAGGGTGTCACAAAAAGAAAATTTACACGGTCTTTTTTACCGCAAAAAATAAACTAGGCAACGCCAGAACGCTCATTCTCCGCCCCAAGGTAGTACTAGAGGTCACAACCAGATGCCAAAGTTTCGGCCCTATCCGATAACTTAATCAAAAAGTTATAAGTGATTTTCTGAAAATTTCAATGGGAAAATGGCGGCCGACGGAGTTTTCGAACACATGGGGCTCTATGGCACCAGAAACCGAAAACGGGCAAAAATGGGCTCCATTTTCCCATTGAAATTTTCAGAAAATCACTCTGTAACTTTTGATTAAGTTATCGGATCGGGCTGAAATTTTGGCATCTGGTTGTGACCTCTAGCGCTACCTTTGGGCGGAGAATGAGCGTTCGGCGATGCCTAGTTAATTTTTGCGGTAACAAAGACCGTGTCATTTTCAGTACACCCTGTACTATTACATTGAACGGTATTCGTTTTGCCGAGATATGACCTTCAACAAGTACCAATACATTTTTGTTTCCTGTACGATGCGTACTTTTATCAGGAACGATATTTGGCCCGCGTTCCAAACAAACACCCCGTACAACGTCAGACGGATAAATAGCACTCGTGGCAGTTATTAAAAATAACGACAAACAGTCTGACGCCAATGTATTTATTGACCGAGAATCGGCTTGGCCAAGATAAAACACAAAGCTATATACGCACAATTGGTTTCCGCGTACCGCCGAAAGTCACCCCCTTCAAATGGCTCCATTGTCCAGTTGCGAGGTCCCTTTAATTAATCCACCCTGTCACGTGTCTGGCCTTTCAAATCGTAACAAACAAAAACTCGGGTAAAAAAGAAAAATGCTCCGCGGTAATTTATTTTCACAGACATCGAGGCGTATGTTTGCAGTGTCGTTCGATGAGCTAAATAATTAATATTCCAGGGTAGACAATAAAGAAGAAAAGAATCGGATACAGATATTAAAGATGATTAAAAAGAAAAGTGTCCCACATAAAAAGCTAACAAGAAACGGAAGTTGAGACAGTGTTGGGAAAGGGAGCAGCTTCTTCACGCCCTTTCCTTGTTTTGTATTTTTATAAAATCAACAAAAGCTGGAAGAAAGAGTGTGATAAGCTGACAGCCCGCGATGGAAGCTATACGCTCGTCCGGCCAATCAATCGCCGATCTTTCATCACCTGGCCCCGCTCGCTGCGCGTGAATGCAGGTGAGAGCTTGATCACGCGACCAAAGATGGGCGTGTGATTGGCCCAACGAGCACGTAGCTTGCTCCGCACTGTCAGCTTAGGGGTAAACGGAGCTCAGGCATGCAGGACACTCTCCTGCCCCCGTCCCTTTTTTTCTTTTTTTTTCTTTTTATTGAGTTGGGGTGGCGTTTGGGTAGAGAGGTTGGAGTAAATATTAACGTCGTAGCTCATTTGAATATTCTTCGCCGCGATGAATCGCCTTCTCGAAGACAGCGCGCTTCCGCGGGGACAAGCTCAATTATTCACGAAGAAAGAGCGCGGCAGGAGGAACGAGTGATGAATGAAGGAGGGGGAGGCGGGAGAGGGGGAACAAAGGGAGCGCCTTCCTTTGGGTGTCGGGAGAAAGACGGATTTCGCGGGGAGGGATCGGACGGAAAGGAGGGAGGAGTGAGAGAGTACTAATTGTAAGAGATAGAAAGGAGAGAGGAGACAACGTTGGCAGGGGAGAGGGAGAGAGAGAAAGTAAAACAAAAAGTGGCGTGATGTGACATTACGTCGTGCGACACTGACATCATAGTGTAACGACACCGTAATTCCCGGCTAAATTTAGCGGAGATTTTTTTTTTTAGGTAGCAGCTTTTAGGCGTTTGTTTCCCGGCTTGAGCGGCGTCACCGTCGGCGTAACCGCGCATTGCATTATGGGACGTTTCCCATAATGACGTCACAAGGGTCGTCACGAATGTCACTCGTGAAGGTCATGACGAAGGTCACGACCTTCACGAGTGACGTCACGAGAGTGGAAGGCGGGAGGAAGGAGGAGGAAGGAGGGGCGTACCCTCCTCTCCGTATCCTCCTCCTCCTCCTCAAGAGCTGCGCTCTAATTCGGCATTACAGGGAATTGTAAACGTCTCATTTTTTTCGCTAAATTTAGCAGGCTACGACATACGTACGCACGTACGTTGTGAAACCTCGCTAGTAATGGCTATCGCCGTAAACATCATGAAATATACGCAGATCGTAAGCGTTTGAGAACTACACGATAGATGGCGCCAGTGCGTCCTCTCATCGTAAACGGTCACAGACGGTTGCATTCGGTCCCGCTCAAATGAGGGTGTGTGAACCAGCCTTAAAAGAGCGGGAGCTGCCCTCGGGTTTCACAAAAGCTAAATACCGGGATACGTAGACAACAGAGGATTAGGAGCGCCATCAAAAGCTCTTGCCCCGGGTCGGTCGTAATCCTTTCTGCGGTCTTCTAAACTAAAGCGGGCGACAAGCTGAGAGCCCAGTAACAAACGCTTTTCAAAGGGTCTCATATCAGTCCGCCAGCCGATCGCTGCCCCTCGTATCCATGACGTCACCGATGTCGCGGCTTGACGGACTATCTTTTCTCATATGGCAGCGAGCACGGTTGGCGATGGCGAGAGACGCCAGATTCTCAGAGATTCTCTTTTTTTTTAGCTCTTTATATTAACCCGGGTTTACGCGGTTTACGTCGCAATGTCGAGCCTGTATCCGCTTCGGTCTGTGGTATGTCTCTGTGTGATAACGTGAGATTCGAGCGGTCGTTTCGCCGCCGAGGTACTCAGTGTGCCCGCTTCGTCGAGCCAATATGGCCCATCAGCAACTGCCGAGGCTACTGTCGACACGCTTCGTCAGCTCCGATGGCTTCTCGTCGTGAGATTTTTCGCCTGGCCCCCGACTCGAGTTACGTCCCGACATCGTCGGGGTACGAGCGTCCCTTTGCATTGGCTTCGTGTGGGGCAACGTGAAAATGCATTGGTCACCGCGCAGTACGTTGCGTAGGCGGATCGCATTGACGCCATCGCCGTGCCGCCTCACACGACTCCGTCTGATACTCTGCTGGCTTTACTGAATAAAGGATGCCAAGAAGTAACGCTCTCAAAGCGGTATTTATTCAACTGTGAAAAGTGGCGCCCACGTCAACTTCTCGCGATAGCTCGGGTTCACGTTATGCATGCTTACCCATGTTCGTTCTCCCACAGCTACACGTGCGTCGTTGTTGGCCTATGAAAAAGACTGGTTGTGTTGACCTCGGTCCTTCGTAACCGTATACTATGAAGCACAATCGCTACGTCGGCGTGCACTCGCTATCGGGGTGCGGCTTCTATAAAGAAATGAATATTATCTGATAGCGCCGATCAAAGCCGCCGCACAGACCTCCATGGCTCAGTATCCACCATGGCCGCTGCCGCGAACCGTTGGACGGACATGTTGGTCCAACGGTTCGAGTCTCGAGTTTGACCGTGTGGGCAACCTGGGGATTCCAAGCGGTTGGCCCAGGTTGCCCCTTCAACAGTCATTAGTGGTCATCTTGACCACGAAGGGGCCAAGGGCAACTGGCCACGCGAGCGGCGCTCCGCCGCTGATAAAGGGCCGTCGCAGCATATGCGCGGGGGCTGTTGGGATCGCGCCGCAGGCGGTAGCGGTCATTAAATATTCTACGTGTTGTCGAACCGGTGTGCTGTGTCATTCCCCGAGACGGGTAGCAGCAAGGAAACCCCACAACCGTTGAACGGTTTGGTACCGCGAACAGTCTGACGTAGTAAAGTAGTAAGCGTTGTTGGTGAAGTGGTGGGAAAGTGAGAGCCATGCATCGTGTACGCGCGCTGGGCGCATTTGACAAACTCGAGGTGCACCACACGTCACCTCCGAGGCGCCGCTGATTGGTTCAGCCACTGGGCGAATCGTCGACCGGTCCGAAAAATCGATCTGGAAGCGACTGCTCCCAACCGGTCGCTTCTGCAACTTGTGACTGTCGCTACTACGACAAAAGCTGTCGCCCGACAGTTGCGACTTGCAAAACGTGATCGCGCCTTTAGCCTGCAACTGACCGCCACACAGTTGGATAGATGAATGGATGCATACGGCTGAAGCTTTCAAATCGGATGGCGGCTTGTGCCACCTAGCCCGATGGCGCAGCGCTTCCCACCGCAGCGCCACCTGGAGATCTATTCTCCAAGCCACTGCTCAGTACACTTGCGCAGAGCTGTTGATGCCCGCACGACAGTTGTTTTTGCACATCTACTCGAGTCTTCGTACACGAGCACATTCTATGCATGGCTTGCATCTGACGTGATCACCCGATGTATGCTGGGCATTTCTGCTTGTTCTTGCCGAGAACGAATTTGATGGTTAGTAATGTGTGCTATCAAAATACTCGCTCAGTAGCAAGGCCACCAGATGTCGTGTATAGATCTTGATATCAACGGCGCACTCCCTCCTACCCCATTCCCTCTTTTCTTCCTTTTTCTTCTTCTTTTATGACATTAAACGTTTTCTAACTGACTGGCAGGGCCACCGGAATGTGACGTCATTGCAAGCCATGTACACGGGGCTCGCACCGACGTCATACCAGCGGCCATTGTGGTGGCTTCGCTGCTGAGCACGTACCTTCTGCAGCGCGTGCCTTCTGCATGTGGTTTAGAGTGACGTCCCATCAGATTCCATTGCTGTGGCCTTGCTGCTGAGCATGTACATTCTGCAGTATTCATTTCTCGCTATAAGACTCTTTTGTTATTTACAAACATGAACGGCCGCTTGCGTCCCAAGCGACTTCCGGTGGCTCAGTCTTTGCAAGCCCGTTGGGCTTGCTTGTGTCACCAGTGCTGGAAAGCGTAAATGCTACACGGACAACAAAGTTAGAGATTTAACGAAGGCCATCGGCTGCACACATTTCAACCAGCGGTGTCAAGATGGGGAAGTTTTCTGGGATGTCAAAAATTTAACGCTTGCACATGATGTAAAAACAGCGCAAACTAACACGGGCGAAGAAGAAACACGCAGACGGGACAAGCGCTGACTCGCAACTGAAACTTTAGTACTTGAAAAAGCAGTTGCGAGTCAGCGCTGTCCCGTCTGCGTGTCTTTCTCCTTCGTCCGTGTTTGTTTGCGCTGTTCTAGAGCGCAGCTCTTAAGCGCGGTCCAAACCAACGCTTCTTTTGCGGCTGTAGGCCGTGAGCTAAAGGATGTGACGCATTTCGTGTCGTTTTTTGCTGTTTCCGGGCGCGCTTTCTGAGTCAGAACCGTGCGGTCTGGTTTGGACGATGCCACTCGGGCGAGCGCACGCGCACGCAGGCACGAGCGCACTCTGGTGGTGAAGCGCAACTGCGACAGACTCGCCGACCAGACGGCGAAGAAACGCGGAGCCGGAACTAGCTTGCCCTCCACCGATTGGCCGGGAGAGAGAGCGTCCGACTACGTCACAACGCGTCTTCGTGCGCTTTCAGGAATAAGTTAAGATCGACCAACTTTTTTGTGCGCGTCCGGAAGAAGCAAAGAACCGGCGCGACGTCACGAAATACGTCACATCCGCAAGCCGCCCGACCTACACGCGCAAAGAAGCTTTGGTTTGGACCGCGCTTTAGGCGCCCGTTTCCGGCTTGAGCGGCGTCGCCGTCGGCGTCGGCGTAACCGCGCGGTGCATGATGGGTAAATTTCCCCGCTAAATCTAGCGGAAAATTTTCCCGCTAAATCTAGCGGAAAATTTTCCCCGCTAAATTTAGCGGAAAATTTTCCCGCTAAATTTAGTGGGGAAAATTCCCCTCCTCGAGGTCACGTGACCCCAGGCCAGCGTGACCCCCCCCTCCGAGGTCACGTGACCCCCCTACCCCCCCCCCCCGTGCCTTCCCCTCCTCCTCAAGAGCTGCGCTCTAATTCGGCGTTACAGGGAGTTGTAAACGGCTTTCATTCTTCACATTATGATCAACGAATACCAACTAGCCCAACTCTCGACATTAATTTAACGCTTGCCATAAAAAGGGTCTTTTTTAGAGCGCAGCCCTTAGGCGCCCGTTTCGGGCTTGAGCGGCGTCGCCGTCGCCGTCGAACCGCCCGGGTTACGCCGACGGCGGCGCGTTCTCGGGCGGTTACGTCGCCGTAACCTTGAGCGACGTAACCTCGGACGGCGCCCCCCCAGGTCACATGACCCCCACGTCACGTGACCCCCCAGGTCACGTGGTCCCCCAGGTCAGGTGGTCCCCAGGTCACGTGATGATGATGACGTCATCAGTGACGTCACTGATGACGTCATCGGCATCCGCATCGTCATCATTGATGACGTCATCAGTGACGTCAAGTAACCCGCCTTGAGGCCATGTGACCCCCTTCCCCCGAGGTCACTTGGCCCCCTCCGTACCCTCCCTCCTCCTCCTCAAGAGCTGCGCTCTAATTCGGCGTTACAGGGAGTTGTAAACGGCTTTCACTGTTTTTTTTGCCAGGATTAATGGAAAGGACTCGGTGGCAATCAGTTAATCGAACGACGTTTCATCAACACGCGATGTTTCATCGACAGATGGTTTCATCGGAGTCGTTTCATCTATACTTCAGATTGGCTTTTCTCTGTAATAATTTTCTTCAGACTGTCGCCGCGAAGCGGCGTCTACGAATGGGTCAGGTGGATTAATATTTTTGTAATGAGCCACCGCAGACTGTAGCCGCGAAGCGGCGTAAACGGAGAGGTCGGATGGGCTAACACACACCCCAGTGATACACGCGCGACGAATAGTATCACTACAGCGTGCAATTCGCGTAACAAGTATCGATGAAACGTTAGTGTCGACGAAACGTCTGTCGGTGAAACGTGTGTTCATAAAAAGTTGTCCACGAAAGGTAATTTCACGAAAGGCCATTCCACGAAACGAGTTTTGACGAAACGATAGGGACCCGAAAGGATCACCATCATTGACCAGCATGATTAAATGACGTCTTGTGCACGTCGTATACTCAGCACAGTCGAGAACTAACAATAATATATATTGCGGATTCCAATTCTCTCTTACACTAGACAACATTGAAAAGAAATTCGGACGTCAAACTTCTTTGACTGAGAAAGGAATGGTTGACTCGAGAGACGTCTGCCACCAATACGAACGCCGCGCAAACGTCGAAGAACAACGAACATATGGAGGGGAACTATAGGACGACCTCATCGATATCTTCCTTCTTTTTCCGCCCCCTTCTCCACTCTCCCCTCTCCCAGCGGTCGCCGTAATATAAGCGCATATCGTAATGAAAAGCGGGGCAACGACGGAAAGAAATGCTTCCAGTGGCTCTGCTTATTACAGGCATTAGCATTATGATGTGTGTGCCGCTATTTTCTTTTGCTCTTCAGCCATTTCGATCTGTTTCGATTGGCGTCCTTGTGCGGCTGTTGCGACGTCTTGAGAAACGTTTTTCATCCCCTCGCGGATAAAATCTGGTAATAAGATAGAAATAGAAATGAGGCTCGGAGGGGGGGGGGGGGGCGGAGAGAGAGAGAGAGAGAGAGAGAGAGACAAGATGTTATACATATGTGTACGTTAATAATTGCTTTGTGTTTTGCCGAAATTCTAAATTAAGATTGCGTCCGCTTCCAAACTGGGCGGGACGGCGTGTTTTGATTGCGTCATGAAACCCGATTGTGGGCCCGAGTGCTGTCGTTAAGTTTCCGAAAATAAAAGATAAAGTGGAAGGAAACAAAAAATAATGTTTTAGAGGAGCTTCAGCGAGGAATTATGGTTGTAATATCGGGCCCCGTGGACAAAAGGGTGGTACACGCTCGCTCGCGGGACTGGAATTAAGAAATTGATCGCTCAATTTCCGCATTCTTGTTTCTTTTTTTTTCTTTTGGTGCCACGCGGCAGCAGGCAAAAATCGTTGCATCCTTGAGATGCCTTCACACCCTTATCCCCAACGCTCTTAATTTTGTTAGGTTCTGTCGAGTTTTTCTTCAGACCTCTGACCGCGATCGTTCGATCGTTTTCTGCGTAAAGGATATCGAACGAACGCACGTCTCAAAATGCAGTTTGACGCGCGTTATTTGTTGCCATTTATGCACCATACGTACTGGTTCGGCCACTTGTCAATGTAGTTCGTAAGTAGAAAGAATAATGGCTTACTATATGCATCCTAATTTTTCGTCCTAAGCATTTGGAAGAGAACCCTGAAACAAAACTGACGAGAAAGGTATTTTTATCGTGACGCAGTTTATGTTCTACGCAGTCTCTAATCATTCAATTGCTTTCCGTACTCTTTAGGAATGACACGCGGCTTCTTTCTTTTTTCAACTGAATATTATTTTATATTGTTTTTTATGCCATTATGTCGCCTTTCCCCTCCTCTCTTCCTTCTTCGCAAACGATCTTTGATTCGTTTTCAACGAATAGTCGGGTATAGCAAGAGCAACTAACTGAACTACTCGCCATTGTAACGTTCGGACATCCTTGGCAGTCATCGGTGTTTTATCATCGCTCGCTAAACGTTTCGTGAAGCTAATGTTGGGCGACGGCGTTAAACGGCGATGCAAGGTCCAATTTGTGAGTAGGCTGTCATTCCATCCCCTTAGTTTCCCGCTTCCATACTGCGGCATTCTCGTATTTCTTTTCATTTCGTTTACTTAGCCCAAGGGCATCCTCTGCGGATACATTACTTGAATGAGGATTCCTACAAACTAAAATAAAAGCACGAAGGATACACTGCAGGCTATACAGAAAGGAAAAAATTGCGGTGGCTTAGCTCGGCTATGCCAGGATATACGTAGCGTGAGCTTATGCGCGCAAAATGAGAGGCGCGATCAAGCGGCTCCGGTGCAGCGTCAGACTTGGCTACTTCGCAACGGAGGCACACAGCTGGGCACGCGGCGGCGCCAGTGCGTCTGCCGCGGCTATGACGTCACTCCTCTGGAATGCGCAGACCGGCGAGGCGCGCGCGGCGGCGGCGGCTTTGGCGCGCCAGCTGTGCGCCTTGTGACGTCACTGCTCCTCGCGCCTGCGCAGCACGGCTCTTTGGGAGCTACGCGAAACTGCTCAACCTCGGCCAGTGTAGCTCACGCTACAAAAAAAGAAAGAATCTAAAACACAGCGGTGTCGTCCTTGGAGTGAGCGCCGACGGGATTTGTGGATTGTCGTGTTTCGGCCAATCTAAAGTTACTAGATGCTGGGAAAGTGGCACAATTGCCTTCGCCTGCTTGCTAGTCGGACATGAACCAGATACTAACATACAGACGACCAAATCCTCGCAAGACGATTGGTTGATCGATCCCTGTCGTCATCGCCATTTCGCTCTCTTCCTACGAAGCTTCAAAAGTGTCATCTGAACGCATGTCGCGTAAGGTCGCTATGAAGCGTCACTGTACTGAAAGCGTTCTGCCACTATAAGCGTCTGTGACACTGTGTATGAAATCAACTTATGAGTTACGCTCATCTCCACAGATCTCTCAATGATATTGCTCTTTAGCATATTTCGAGGCAGGAAAATTATTTTTCAATGCCTCCAAGCACCGATGCCGCGTGTGGTGGCGGCGCGAATATGTGCGCTTGTTTCGCCACTGTGTGGATAAAGAAATCTCGGTGTATAAGAAATGTCCTTATAAAGCAACATGTCACAGGGAGTTCGGATCGGCTCACCAAGAATGGTGAGGTCAAAGAGAAACTGCTCATTGCACGGACCCAAAATGGCGACCAAATGCGGAGCTCGACGCTGTACTTTTCCACGATCGAGGGACTTTAGGCCGACAGATGGCGTTACGGTCGATGCTCGCGAGGACCAGCGCCATGGCACGTATTTGCGTGTTGACTACGTCTCTTGACGTACGCTGGCACAGAAAGAGCTTCCTAGACACCTCGGCCCACGGCGCGTTTCTCCGTACTGGCGCGACACTACGCCATTAAAACTGTCCGGGCAATGCAAAAGCGGTTCTCTCATACGCACCGCTGAACATACGTGGGCTGCAGAAGTGGCTGGCGTAGCAGTTGAATCAGAAGAATGGTCTTATTTTCTTCTTACGCTGTTCTGTGAATGCGCACGTGCAGAGTCTTAGTTCTTTGACGAGGCTCGTCCTTAGATTTCTACTGTTAACTTCCACCACCTGCTCGCACCTCTGTAGTAAATTGCAGTATGCGATACTTTATGAGAAACCATGTGTTTGCGGGCCGTCTCGTTAGTGATATGCTGCAGACACTGACAGCTTAAAGGGGTACGGAAACGAAATTATAGGGCTCATTTTATTGCTTAGGTATATACCACGTCGCATCAGCACCTGAGAAACATCAGTCTTTCGTTTGTAAAGGCAAGAGAAGTAATTTTAAAACGAATAAAACGATTTCCCACTTGCACCTGGTAATTGGAGGGCCGAAGCTTTGTTGGGGATCGAGCGTGACGTGTAGCTCCTCCCGCAGTGGCGCCACCCTCGGCAGTACACCGTACTCATAGAGATACCCCATGGCCTCCCATATAGCCGTAGACGCCGGGGTCCCTGATCATTTTCGTCGAAACTCGATTCCGTGGAATTACGTTTCGTGGACAACTTTACACGGACACACGTTTCATGGACACACGTTTCGTCGACACGATCGTTTTGTCGACATGCTCGTTACGCGAATTGCACGTTGTATGGAGATTTCATCACGCGTGTATCACCGGGTCGCGTGTTAACCGCCCCCCCCCCTCCCCGGCCTGCGTTCACGCCGCTTCGCGGCGACAGTCTGCGGCGGCTCATTACTAAAATATTAACCCATCTGACCGACCCGTACACGCCGCTTCGCGGCAACAGTCTCATGCAGCTTATTACAGAAAAAAAAGCTAGTTTGAGCTGTCGATCAAACCATCTTTCGATGAAACAATCTGTCGATTAAACGTCGTTCGATGAACTGATTGCCACCGGCCTACCAGGTGGCAGGGGACGACAACAGATACATGATGTCGCCCTCGTGTCGGGCGCCGAGTCGTGGTTAGACCGTTCCCTCCTTTTCCCATGGATGCCAGACGACTCTCGAGGCAACGAATTCCAGTTGAGTTCAGCTCTCGAGGCAAACAGATCAAAGTTGAGTTCAGACACGCGATGACTTCAAAAACGAATGAAGAATCCCACGGTACGTGTATCCATCCGCTGGTCCCAAGGCAGCCGGCGCCGTCACCCGCGATCGTGTGTCATATGCGCCGCTGTTGCCGCGGCATCAGATGCGCATCCTGTTTGCGCGCGACCACCAACGTGAGACGCCGAAGCCGCCCAGAGACAATAGTACCTAAAAGATAAGGCCCACGCGTGACGTCATCGGCGGTGACCCGACCCCAGCGGCGAACGCGCTCAAGCTCGACAAGAGTACGCCGCAAAGCGTCTCGGCGTCGACGCGTGCGTGAGACGCCGGAAGAAGCATTGGCGGCGACGCTGACGCGAGATAGGCGACGCTGCGTCGATTCACGACTAGTGACGTCAGGTGAGAAAGACGCAAGCCTTTTTTACTGGGTTGTATTGGATGAGCGCGGGCGGGGCTGACAAGCGAGAAACAAACACACAAAAGAAAACCAAAGAAATCCCAAGTCGCGCGGTGCGCGGTCTGGTCGGAACAAATGTAACCACGACGGTCACGAGTTGGCCCCGCCGCCACCACACATGCCGAAGAGTCAATCGCTTACGATGAACTACGAACGATCGATAATTGTCCAATCGACCGCAATCACCTGCGTAACCTTACGTGTGTTCATTTTTGGTTTGTTTTTTTGCGTCGATTTGAGTTTGTTTACGATCATGAATCAATCGCGATCGCATTTCGAGGCGTACAGACGATCGGTCATCGCAACGCGGGCACTACATAAAAAATAATCGACCATAATAAATGACGCGTTCGGGAAACGGCAAACGTTGGGGTCGTCGGCGTGTTCAACAAAGCCACGTCGCTTCCTCCATATCCCCCGTGACTAATTTTCAAAGTGTGACGGGTTCGTTATGGTTTTTGTTCCAGGCACAGCTGACGAGTGGTGCACTTCCTTCTAAGAAACCGTAGCCGGCGTGATTACACCAGAGACAAGCGTAGGCGAGTGTCGGCATCGAACCGATCGAACCGTTTAACCGTTTATAGTCGGTTTCGCCTTACGATAGACCGCGGGGGACGCTACGAGCCATTCCAAGCCAACCCAGCTCCGTGAATATACCACGTGACGAGCTGTGACCTTCCTGAAGGTCATCTGACACTCACTGGACATTGCACTGTCTGCAATTTATTTACTTATAGTCGGTGACAGGTCAAGAACGAAGTGTAAGCTCCTCCCACCCTTTCCACTCTAGTAGTGCGAGCGGTGGAGAGGAGGCGACCTCCTCTCCACCGTTCGTTCCGCTGAAGTGGAAAGGGGTGGGAGGAGCTTCCACTTCGTTCTTGGCCTGTCACCGACTATAGTTGTTGTTTTTTGTCTATGCTGCTAACATTCTATATGGACGCCATAACAGGAATTACACAAAAAAAGCCAATACAAATTATTGCATTGTAATGCATTCAACTTAAAACATGGTCAGTGATTCTGAACCGCTAACAGTTTTAGAGAGGTTGTTCGATTCGCTTGTCGTGTCAGGGAAGAAGGACGCTTGAAATGAGGTATAGTTCTTCAAAATGGTTCAACGATTGACGGGTTTTTTTTTCTCGTATATAAACTTATAACTTGGTGGATGGGCGAGTAGCATGGTACAGTCACAAGTTACCACGAACTCTACTAAAAAGGAATTTAAGTCGATCTATTCGTTGTCGTGTAAGTCACACAGTCCACACAGTCACAATACGTTTCAGAAATTGAAGACATAAAACTGTCGCGACTGAACGCAAACCGTGACGCCGCGGTCAATACATCATTCAACAGACAGTCAGCATACATGCTGGAAACGTGCATATATATATCCATATAGCATGCTTCGAATATGCTTGTGGTGTGTCCGCAGGCACTTCTAGCTGTCACCGTATCTGCAGCTAACACCGTGTATTCTGAATGTCGTGTGAGAAGTGCAATTGCGGCTTAGAACGACCAGGATTTTGCAACTTCTTACTCCTTAGCTTTAATCCTCAACTCGAAAGCGAAATGAAAAGTCACGTGATCGTGACGTGCTTGGGCACCGGACTCGATGACTTCGAGCTTCCACCGTGCTTTTTAAGCCCAACATAGAACTTTTCACTCTCAAGCGATGATAATTAAGTTTGTACCGGCCACCAACGCGAATCCAAACGTTCGTCAACGGATCGATTGTTGACGAGCGCATATATACGTGCGAGTGAATTGCAGTGCTCGGGTCCAATGCGTGAGCTGGGTTCGACTGACGCGCTTTGGCACCGCGGATGCATCCCAGTGAAGAGGCGGAGAGCTCTCGAAGGAAAGGAGGTAAGAAATAGTTCGCTATACAGACTCGAATTTTCGCAGGTCTTTCACTTTTAATGCGAAAGCATTAACTGTCTCGTGGAGCGAGCTGACGTCATCAGTCTGAAGCGCGAAAACGGCAGATAGTTTCCTTCGGTTCCATTGGCTGGTGCGCGTCGACGGGGCTCCCATTGGCCGCTGCGCTCGTCAGTTTCCACGACCGCTCACCCCATGGCGCTGCATGTCCATCAGCGCGGTGCGTCCAAGGTCACCAGGGAGCACACGCGCCGACCGGCGACGAAAAGTACGCAGCAGACGAAAAAGGGAGCGGACGAGCGGCTTGCATGCTTTCGCATTCACAACTCATAAGGAATGCTTAGGTGTACCTCGATCTTTTCTTCTCTCGTCTACTAGTTTTATTTTGGCGCACTACACGATATGCGATTAGTGAAATCCCAATTTATCCCAGCCCAAAATTAATTTCATGGCCTCTTTGATGCTCTTTATTTATTTATTTATTTATTTATTGCGTAACCTCGAGGCAGATTAGAACACAGCTTGGTGTCGGCATTCCTTACACCATCTGCATACGACTCGTGGCATCCTTTGCGGTCCTTCATAAGGTACAAACACCGAGGGAGAGGAGGAGACGACGATCGTCAGAACGGCGAGCTCTGATTGGTTGGATTAGTGGGTAGATGTAAAGCTATAGCTGCCGCTGTCTCCACTGCACTGTCGAACAGAACGCGGAAAACGCCGGCGTCCGGGGTTTGGCTCTCGCATTCGAACACGTTTGACAAGTGCAGTGGAGACAAAGGCAGCTCTAGCTTTAGGCCTACCCACTAATCCTATCCAATCAGAGCTCGGCGTTCTGACGCTATCAGGCGCTCTGTTCGGTTTCTGGGCGCATAGCTATTCAAACATTCCAATGTGGTCACGGAGCCGTCTTAAACGACGGTGTTGTTAAATAAAATATAAAAAGAAACAAGCAACACAGCACCACGAGGTGAAGGATAGAGGCGAAGATAGAAGGATAATTTGCGGCCTATACGCGCCCGCCCCGTACCCGCCGTAATCGAGCGGGGTGCATATATGGAGGCAGCCGAAAACAAGCATGCTGCCACCGGTCGGTCGCCGCGTTCCCACGCTCATTACGCTAGCCTTACACGACCCGCACAAAACTCGCAAACTCAAAGGGCCGACGTCCACTCGTGTTCGCACCCGCCTCTCTCTCTCTTCTCGGGGTTTGATACTCCCTCCCTGAGGAGCGGAGATCAGAAACGCAACAGAGCTCCTACATGAGAAGGTCGTGGTCAGTGTTGTATACGGAACGGCGTTCTTAGGAATGGCGTTCGTGGAACATGTTCCGGATGGTGCTGAAGGGAACCACGCGCAGTGTCACAAGGATTCCAGGCGTGACGTACTCTGTTTTCATACAAAACCCTGTCCCAGACGCCACCTCAACTGAGAGCACCACCCACCCCAGGAACTGAAAGACTCACCCTGCCCTAGGCACCACCCAAAATAAGAGCATCACCCACCCAATAAAGCCACCGCATTTCAACGCGTTTGGCAGAATGACCAAACATGAAGCTAATCTTTGTTTTACTAACCCGTTAGCTAGAACGGACACGACCTGAAAACATGTAAACAGTATACTGGTGTGCACGCGAATCCGCGTGTATGCACACAGACGTGTCGCACCCACAAGGATCAGCACCTTTGGTATACGCCTCGCAAAATTCGAATTCCAAACGTACATACTTGAAACTCGGCACGTGAACGTCGTTTCACAGAAAGTTTCGTGTCTATTTTTCGAGAGCTCGACTCGTAGCTTGCGAAGTTTAAAAATTAGAGTAACACCGGCGGCCATGCTCTTATACCGGCCTGCGCTTCGTCTGGAAGATCGCTCGTACGTGGCGTGGTGAACGAAAAAACGCAGAGAACGTCATATGGAGACGCTGGCCAGGAGCAGGAAAACCGCGACGAAAGACGCCTTTAACGAAATATGCGAACGATTATGCAGTTTCAGTTCGCACATAAAAAACAAACAAACTTTTCTGTTTTGTAAAAAAAAAAAATTATGAAGCAGACGAATGTCTCGTTTTATTTTGTCGTCTGCTATCCGTCCGCGCATCCTATCCGCATCCCTGTTGGGGCGGAAGGCGCGTAAGGAGGAGCGAACGAATAGCAGACAAGGAAACGAAATAAAAGAAACATTCGTCTGCTTCTAGATATTTCTTTTTATATCGAACAAGAAAGTTTGTTTGCTTCTAAACGCGAACTGAAACTACAAGAAGTGCACAGACACAGTGCATAGCACCGTGTCTGTGCACGCCTCGCTCTTGTTCTTCGTCAAGTTTGCGCTGTTCCCACCCTGTGAGATGATCAGCCAACTCGCCCAACTTTCTGCCTTGTTTTGGGAGTTCACCACACCACCTGGGAGCGAGCTTGCAAACCAGTATGCAGACGAAGAGCAGGCCCGTATGGGACACAGAAAATGCGAAACCGCCGTTTTGTCTTTTTTCTTTTTTTTAAGCTATCAGTTGAGCTTCCAAAAAATATAAACATCAATTCCTTTTTTTTTTTGCGAAACGGCTTTGGCGTGTCATGTTTCAGGTTATGTACGTCTGGAATTCGAATGTTGCAAGTTGTGCCAAGTGTGCTGGTCCTTACGGCCACAGCCCCGCACACACCCGTGCGCGTGCACACGCACACAGACTTTCACGGCGCGAACAATATACGTACGCGCTCACATACCGACGCACACACACTCGTGTTCACTCTTCCGGTCTTCAGTGCTCACCGAGTTGTCGTATCACGACCACGGTGCGATATATCATGTAAAGATGGGGAGACTGCATGCGCGCGTCGCAGCTGCCATGCAGAGAAAGTCCTCGCTTCGTTAGCAACCCGCGCCGCCAGATAACTCAATTCAATGCTCGGCTAGCGGTTGCACGTCGCGAACCCGGTTTCCCGTATTTTTCAGTGGGAGACACGCTTGCTTTTATGGTCGATTTTTGGCGTTCCGTGTTATGTAGAACTTGACCCTTGCGATATACGGGCGTTGCTTAGACGCAGCAACCCCAAGATTCCCAGACATGCGCGCGCCGCCGCTGCTTACGCCATCTATCGGCCGCCGTTGCGCGGCCGCCCGTAACTCAATGGACCAAAGCGATCTATTCTTATACCAAGAAAACTAATCACTCAATCGCTTTGCACTTTTGTGTCACGTTTTACTACGTTGCCCCCAACTTGCACGAGAAATTTACGTGGTCGTGGGTTTATGTTAAGCACCGCCAAAATGCAACCAAACTTTTACTCATTGGTTCCTATGTGCGAGCCGCAGAAAAATCGTGCGTCTTTTCAACATTTATTGCAAACCCCAAGAGAATCACACCATCAATTTAGTTGCATTTTGCTATATATATAGCCAATCTGTCCAGCTACATGGACACATTTTTTATTTTCAGATGTACTTAATTTAAAAAGGGGGTTCCGCAGGACTTTTAAATACAAAAAGAAGCCGCCAGTCGGTGAGGAGACTCGAGGATTCAGTGACGTTATTGTTTCGGCCTCAACGGCGGCAAGAACTGTCGCGTTTAAAGACCGACGACCAGTTCGCACTTTCCACTTTTCCCCGCTTCCTCCTCTCCCCTCTCTACCCTGTCCACCGTTGCCTCTTTCCTCCTCTCCCAGGGTGAGGGAGGATCTTCTGCCTTGCAGAATCTCGAGTCTGGTCGTCGGCCCGTAAGAATGGGGGGGGGGGTCTCTGGTGCGGTGTTTAAGCCAGCGTCCGTCGAGGTCAGAGCAGACGCTCCGGGCGGAGAGTGCACGCGTATACGTACCATGACAACAAGACGTGTTTTTTTTTTGTTTTTTTTGTCATTCGCGCCGTTAATTTGGCGGAGACGTTGTCGACATGCTACACATATTTTATTAGTGATGGGACGAACTTTTGTCGATTCGAAACATGGGCGCCGAATCTTGGGATTCGGCAAAGCCGAAGTTTCGCCGAAGTTTTCCAAAGATGCGACGAAGATTCGGCAAAAATACATTGTTGTCAGACTTAAAAGTTGATATATTGTTTTTTTTCTTTCTACAAAAAAAAAAAAAAGATTTTCGATTTGAGTTACTTAAACGCCAGCTTTGCTTGGAAGTGTGCGTCACAATGTCTCCTTTTTAACTTTTCAAATGCCGGTTTCTGATGTTGGGGCACACGCGGACGTTTAGGAAAATGGGAAGAGTTAGAAATGTCGGATGTGCAACGTCGAGCGTGATAGTGCGTTTGGTTTGAGGCGGATAGATGAAAACCGCGAAATAACGCCAATCAAAGAGCAATATTATTTTGTTTTGGCACAAACTACTCGTGAGCCGAGAACAGGATCGCTATAATTGCTAATTGTGCTTGAAAGCACTTGTCAGTCAATGTTGCAACTACCTCGATGCACCACTGAAAAAATCAAATGAAAATCAGGTTGTTTCAGAATGTACCGCATCATTTGTCACTTGCGTAGTGGACCGCGTCAATTCTCGATCGATCTTCTGTTCTTGAGGCAGGAAATATGAAAGAGAACCACACTTGCAAAGGCTGACAAACGCACAGTTACCATATACTCAGCACGTCGCCGTAACCGCTGGTTGTACTACACTGTACGACGGTAACCGCAGGACCGCACGGCGTCCATTTGCGATCCATGGCCCCGTCGCGTTCACGCGCGTGCGCAGATGTTTGCCGAATTTTCGCCGAATCTTTGCCGAACTTTGCCGAATCCGAAGTTGCTCACGACCAAGTCCGAACACCTCCTTCCTTTCTGCTCTCTCTCTCTCTCCCTCTCTTCTTCTCTCTCTCTCTCTCATTCGAATAATTTCAGAAACTCGCGCCCGTAGGATAGAGCACGGGAGCGTCGTCAAAACCGCAACAACAATAACAACTCAACACAATTAATGGGACACGAAATTAAAACGAGCCCCTCGTCACGGCCATAATCAAGGGTTGTTTGTGTTTGTTTTACCTACTTGCCCCTTCACCCCTTACATCATGCTCCCCATCCCAAGAACTGTAAAGAAAAGACAGCAACGACAACACCTAACACTGTAATATCAGACTGGGAACACGAAACCGGCGGGAGCATCACGTCGCTCACGACCTTGCCTTGCTTGCCGGTGCTGCGTATCATGACCAGCATGCACGTCCCAACCGCGCTATGAGCGAGAGCGTGGCATATTCCCAGCGTCGAGCAATTAGCAGCCAAATTAGCTAGGGGTCTCCTGTGGTGGTCTCTCTCTCTCTCCCCATCTCTTTCCTCTCTCTCTTTCTCGCTCTGCTTCTCTACTCTGTTATACCTTGCGAAGGAAGCAGACTTGTTAGGTACTCGCTCCAAGTGATCGAATTACTTGTAAGCAATTACTTTTTGCAGTGATTTTGTAATAATTTCATTAGATTTATTAGGAAGTGATCGCAAGAGTAATCTGATAACTTTTGGAAGTAGTAAAATGACATGTATTAGTTACTTTTTTTACCTCCCGTTTCTCATTGCGTTCTTTGTCCGTTCAAGTTTCCGGCCAAGGGAATCATCGAACCAAATCTCGGATAGGAGGGCGGTTATACTGAAATTGGTGGACCTTAAGAAGTAGTTCGTAATTCGGTCATTCTAATCTAATGCGGAACGCAAGTTCGTCTGCTTTCTTGCCCAGGGGTTGCGATGATGTCACAATGCCGAGCTCTGATTGGCTGATTGAAAAAAATTAGTGGGTAGAGACCTCAGGGCATCTAGCATTGAGGTCTACCCACTATCCTTTCTATATCAAAGCCAATCAGAGCTACTGAGTCGATTTGACGTCACCGCAACTGCCGCGCAAAGAAGCAGACAACTTGCTCCCCGCATAAAAAACAGTACAAAAGTTCCGTTTGTCAACCTGCGAGAAAACTTGGACGTTTTGAACATTTGGAGTAATCGGAGAAGTAGCGGTTACTTTTTCAAGTAACGTCAATTACTTTTTGTCTCGAATAATCAAGTGACATTATTTATTACTTTTTTCATCAAGAGTAATTGTAATTGTAATCGAGTACTTTTTCCCCCAGGTAATGTGTATAAGACTGGGATGGAACGCGGTAGGAGAATATGTACAGGTTACAGAAATGAAATAACTGAATTGCCGTTACTCGTTAGTCATTCCAAAAGCTAACCAAGTACGTTACTCGTTACCGCGACGCAAAAAGAGCGCGTTGCGTCAGCTTGAAAGTAACGGGTTATTTGCGCGTTACACTAAATGTTTTTTTATGAAGCAGCCGTTTTTAATATTTGTCGCCGTTAATCTATTTTCTTCTCTTTGAAGCATTCATTCGGGAATAACTGTGGCTATACTAATATACCTTGTTCACAACCTTTAATAGTCTACCTAGCGTTTTTTCCGTCGCGTATATTACAGGCGCGAGCTAAGGCGGGAAGAACTATGTTTGCGTTGGGCACGTTCCCCTCCAGAAGTAACTGAATACCGTTAATCGTTACTTCTTCAAAAAACAATGAAAATACGTTACTCGTTCTTTCCCTTAAAAAGTAACCAGGTCGTTTCTTCATTACAGAAATATGTACCTATAGTCGCCTACGCCTAAAGAGGTGAAGTCGAAGCTCCTCCCACCTCTTTCCACTTTAGCAAAGCAACGCTTGGAGAGGAGGCCACCCTCTCCATCGTTCGCTCTGTTCCAGTGGAAAGGGATGGAGAGCTTCCCTGAACTCTTAACCTAACCTGTCACCGACTATGGGTATACAAGCAACGCGTTACCCGTTAGGTCCCTATTAAAAATTCGTCTAACGGGCCCGCCAGGATTTCTTAAATGTTTTGACGTACAGTGCTGCCAAACTTAACGCCGCCACTGGAGGTCCCAAACATTGAGCTCGTGTTCGACATCACTTACTGTCAAATTTGTCACCAAAGCGTTCAGGATGCCTTCTGAGGTTGGGATAGAAATCGGGAACCGAAACATTCTTCAGATGGTTCGATCGGCCGCCACTGGGAGCTGTCAAAAACGACAAATGACGTGGCGCCGTTAAGTTTGAGGCGCTATACCCTTCAAAACTTTTTGAGGTCTGAGATATCTGTCGGAACTTTTCCAAAGGGCCTGGCGTACCTTCAAAACTTTTTGAAGGGTCTAAGGAGCCAGTCATGGTTCTTTTCTAGGGACCTGAGGGTCCCAGTCTTTTCCATGAAAGCACTGGCACCCATCAAAATCGTTTGAACGGATCTGTGGGAGAGATCAGGGTAATGCGTCTGTGTGTATTGTAGTGTTTTTAATATATTTCGGTTGCCAGCTTTTTGTGAAAGTACTTGGCTTTCCGTATGTTCAGAAATTAACTCTGGGGTGACGGTGACGCGTTTTGAGCCCGTTGGCGACGAAGGTCGTCGCATAGGCGTGTTGATATATTTCAGCGGTGGCACTATTTGCCGCTGGACGAAACTCAGTCTCTCTGCGTTGGGCATTTGGTCAACTCGTCGCCATGATGTTCGGCATAACGGTGCACCCGAAAGATTATCATTCTTGGGACACAGATATACAACCAGAGTAAACACTCGTTCAGCGCAAACTGACAACAACTGGTTTGCAACTTCCCGTCAGCGGCATGTGTCGGCTTCCCTTATAATTTCTGCTGCGGCTGTTAGGCAAGTACGCCGTATCATAAGCTCAACTTCGCCTTCAGAATAAATCACGCCACCCAGCAGACAGCGCGAAGGACGTCAGCAAAACGCGCCGCACCGCAGCACGCGTACACTGACTGGCAGGTGGCGCAAGGTACCGCCCAATATGTGGCGCACAGCGAATGCGTACTTTGCACCTTCTCCGCTGCTAGCTCGAGCAGCTCGAGCTCGGTAAGGCCAGCAACTCGAAAAAAAAAAAAACTTGTCGCCAATTTTTTTTGTTTTTTTTTGGTGGGGGGGGGGTTGTTGTTTATGTGTTCGGATGAGTCCTTTTTTTAAATTTATGTGTTTCTGGTTTTGATCGAATGCTTATGATTACAGTTTGGACAGGAGTTACGTGTGTTCGAGGAATTCAGCGAGTGTGGATTCGGCGAGAAGAGGAGGTCTCACCCGGCGAGTCACCGGCCAGGTAGGCCTATTTCATGCCTAGCTGCTAAGAGCCCGTTCGAGCAGCGCTAGCGGCGCGAGTTTGTCAAAGTCGTAGTCGAGGAGTGAACCCTCCGTGCTGTCGCCGTTTTCGCGATGGTAGCAGACGGTGTCCACACGTAGACCAGCTTGGCCAAACGATTTGCGTCCTCGTTCACAGGGATCCTGCATTGTGCGGGGACTCTATAAAAATCGACGGTCGGCTGCGAGGGACACCGCTGTTCGGACGAGCGGTGGCGTGGCTAGTCGAGCTTTGGAGGTGGAGAAGGGCCGTTCGGGAGTCTGAGACTCGCAAGGATGACTACCGACGCCAGCGGAGTCGCCGCCAGCTCACGGAGCACGATCAGGGTCGCCGCCAGCTCCATCTCGAACGGACTCGATGGAGCTGTACACGGTCGGCTCCGTCGATAGCGATCATCCGCTCCGTTCCATCCCGCACAGCCGGCGAACTTCACAAAGTGCCTCGACTTAAAAAAAAAAAAAAAAGATTGGTTTGCTCTTTATGTTTATACAGCCTTGATGGGGAGATGCGCCTCAACGGGTGATCGGTCTCTTAGCTGTAGATGAGAAATTTAGCCAGTGCGGTACAACCGCTAACCTGGGGTTTTTAACGTGCATCACGCAGTATAGTGATCGCACGAACGCGTGCCGGTACGAAACTCATCCAGATCGAAACGGGCGGGGGCGGTGGGGAAGCGAACCCAGGAGGTTCCCAGGGCAAGCTTTCGCTCCACGCTCCGAGCTGAGACGCGTTAGCCCACTCGGCCACTTCCTCCCAGTACCTCGACTTCAGGCGTCCTCCCGCTTTACGTGCGGGAGGATTCCGGCGGCTCGCGATCAGCGGGAGTGTTGTTTCCCACCTACCGCTGTTTGTTTCAAGCGCTGTCGAGTCCGTTTGAGTGGCTCGAAGAGGTTTTGACTGTGAATGTGCTGTGTGACGCCTAGATTTGGAGTTCGCTGTCACTTCATCGTAAGTATACGCCCCCAAGTTTTATTGGCCTGTCATGGTCAATCGCGCGAAGCGTGATCAAAACTGACACGGTGTGTTGTCATTTTTGTTGTTGTTTTGTATCCTGGTTTCCAGTACCTCGAAAGATATATTTTTTGCGACATAAAACTCGGTTGTTTTCTTTTATTGCCATGAGCTCTTTCGTCTACAGCTGCTTACGCCCGGGTTTGAGCAAGCGCTAGTTCTTAGTGTCATTTTTAAGTTACAACATGTATGTAAAACTCAATGTCTGAAATAAACTTCCAATAACGTTTAAAACTGCATTTTTGATCTATGGTTCACACTAATTTGGGGGTCTAAAAGGGTTGAAGGGTTCAGGGGGCTGAGAGAATTGAAAGGGCTGAGGGGTTTGATGGGGTGAAGGGGTTTCAAGGGGCTGATACACTCTAAGAAAAAATGGAGGGAAAAGGTAGCAACGGCGCGTCTTCCTCCCTTCTGCTTGACGCGCCCCCAAGCGGTCACGAGAAGAAGGGAGGAACGAGACGTTTTCCTCCTTCTCCAGGCAGACGGGAGAAAGCTTTCGCCCTCTCGACTCATCTTCTTTCGGTTTCGTTTTTCGAGCACGTCGCGCACGTGGTTTAAGAAAAGTTGTTGAGTTGATTGAGCTTCAGCGGCAACGAAGGCCGCCGTTAATTCCGTCTTCTAGTCCAAACGTGCAGAGCATTTCGGTTGCATTGATGTTTTTATCACTAATTTTATCAAGCGAGCAAACGAAGCCGCTAGAAACAGCGAAGTTCCGGAGCAGTGCCAGTAGAGCTACGTACACTGGGTACAGATTGCCGTCTCCGGATTGCGGAACCCACGCCGCCCACGCCAGCCCACGCGGAACTACAGTAGCGGAACCACGCGGATCTGCTGTCGACGTTTTCGACGTTATGGAAATCGCAGGAACCGCGTCCAAGACCGGCAGGCTTTGCTGCCGGCTGCCTGAGTGCCTTCCGTGCTGTGTTCGGTTTTGTTTTCCGATGCCGAGTGCCAACCGGCAATCAGCGTGGCTTTGTAATTCTGCGTGCAAGCAACATAGCAGCAACAGCGTGATGGCAGTGTTGTGTGTTGTGAACAGAGGCGAATTATCGCCGATGTGACCGTGTGTTCGCGTATCAGTGGTGTAACAACAAGATGAGATGACGTAAACTGTCGGGCATTGATGCCGCTGGCCGAGCCGTGATCGGAGGGGCGGGGTGTCCCAGGTTGACATTCCGCTTTACATTAAAGAGTTTAAGACCACTTGAGGGATTAGGTGCAAATCGGTCGACGTGCGTATAGTCATGTTGGGACGCTGGTCTGAACAGTAAGCTCCTATCGTACTGTCGCCAATGTGACTGTCGGTTGTCTCCTCCCCCGAAGTGATTGCGCTCTGTGGAAAGGACTAAAAGGTACAAAATCATGACGGAAAGCACGCATATATACAGTGTGGAATTTCTGCATTAAAAAAGAATAGGTAAAATCGAGAAAAAAAGCTACCCTTTATTTTGCTGGTTAAATACACTACAATTCCTGGAGAAACTGCCCTCCAAGTGGCGCGCTGGGATGAGCACTAGAAGTTTTCGAGCTCGCCACGGCGTAGGTCCGTACACTTCACACCTGCCGCAAGTCGCGGCTTTGACTGCATTCAAGTTGATCGAAAAGCGATTTCTCTGCCTCTGAAGCATCACTTCCAGCTGAGTGAATGAATATCCGCTCTGCAGAGATTAATTCAAGACGGCTATTGAAGCCGTGCGCGAACAGCACAAATAGAAAACAAACTACAATAGAAATACCGGCTACGACGTGCCGTGCGGGGAAACAAACTCATGGCTTCGAGCCGCATTCGAGCGGCTTGATTTACTGCATGGCTTTCAAAAAATTACGGCATGGTCGAGCGTTTACTTATTAATAAGAGATTCATCCCCTGAGCCATTCGAAATATTCTCAGTGGTATTACATTGCTGGGAAAAAGATCAACATGCTGGGAATATTTTTTATTGCTTCGGGAGTCGCCGAAAAGTTCCGTACGTTCAAAACGACCAGCATAAAAGATGGAAACGCAGAGCTCTGGTGTAGTGTTCGGGTTAGTGTGCCATTGTGTTGACGTTTGTATGTGCCATGTGCGTGTATGTCGATATATGTTCACCTGATGCTTGTAGTATGCGTAATGTGTGTATAGTATAGGGTTCCGAAAACGTAAAAATAGGCTGAGCAAAATTTAAAAAAAATTTTTGTAGAACATGATTTGTGTGTTACGGAGCGCCGCCTAGCATTAGCTGCTTGCAACTACTCTGTTTGACCCTGCCATCTCGTGGCAATCGATTTAACCTTCTTTCAGCGCTACGCGGTAACACAGCGGCTTCGAGTTCGTTCTTTTGAGAGCGGCTTTTGGTTTCGCGGATTGGTTTGCCATTCCTCCGTGATGTGCGGTTGGCGAAAGAATTGTGACTCGAGGAACATCAAAGGTAAGACGTAAAAAAGTGCGCGAAGTAACTGGTTATCGGTTGTCTCCGTTTAACATCGCAGTGCTGAGGACGAGAAGACTAAGTAGCTGCTTTCGAAACGCAAGTTTCTGTACCTGCGGGGGCAACCTGGCTTCGGAAATAAACACACTTCGCGGAAAGCTCGTGTTACGCTTTTATTTGCTGCTCCTTTCGTCCCGTACAAGAGACGTAGCGTCCTCGTTAAGCCTTATTGAGCTCGATTTGCTCGATTCAGGGCCGCCATAATGAGATGCAGGCGACGGAGGAACTATTTGCTCCCCTGCTTCAAAGACGAAGGTTTTTCCCTTTCTGAAGGAACATAGGTTACAAGACCGTTCCTCCCCTAAGGGAGGACTATCCATACCCTTTTTCCTAAGAGTGTAGGGTCCCATTACACATAGAGGCTCAAGTGTTATATTCAACAGGGGTGCAAATCTGATACGACGAGTCGCAGTAGTGTGCCTAGATTTCAAGAGTGTTTCCAACAGCTTCGGTGGGGTAACGTGGTTTATATGGGTAGCGTTTGCAAAACAAACTGCGAAGAAGAATCGAAAACATGGACCGTCCGCAGGCGCCCCCAAGCTTATAGCTGAGATCCTCTCTGCCCGTTAACCTCCTGTCCAAGCGCCAACTCACGCATAAGCAGGAGCAACCAATTTCAGCGTAAGACACATGTCTGCCATTGTTTTGCGAACGCTCTCCGTGGTTTGAGTTGCTCCCTCTCAAGAAATCAAGGCTTTCTAAACCGCAGCAGAAGCCACAACGAGCCACTCCAGTGTTGTGAACGTGTCAAGTGACAACGCGCCCGTCGCGTCGCTGCGCCCCCTTCTGAAGGTCACGTGACACTCACATGGCATTGGATTGGTTCCGATAGATAGTAGAGTGCCCGCAGTGGTTCACATCGTGAAGGGAGTCAGAGTATGCGGAGCGCAAGTTCGTCTGCCTCTTGCACAGGGTTTGCAGTGACGTCATAACGCCAAGCTCCGATTGGCTCTGTTGGAAGAATAGTGAGTAGACCTCAATGCTAGCGGCCTCGAGGTCTAGCCACTATCCTTCCACTCAGAGCCAATCATATGATGGATGGATGGATGGATGGATGGTAATGGCTATACCCTTTGTAGAGGGCGGCAGCTTGCGCCACCTAGCCTAACATTTCGTCATCCCCTTTTTTTAATTTGTATGAATTTTGTTTACAGAGCTCGGCCTTCTGATGTCACTGCAACCTTTGTGCAAAGAAGCAGACGAACTTTCGTTCCGCATAGAGAACAAGTAAACAGTTCGTACCAATCGAATGTGTCCGACAGTTCCACCGAACATGTATGGATTGTGCGAAAGCTCCTAACGATTAAGCGGGTGCAGGGGCCCTTCACGTTTGAGCGAGGAGGGAGAGACATTTTTTTTCCTCGTATAATGCTCGGCAGTAGTAATCACGCGGGCACATGCTCCAATGTTTTCAAACTGTAAACCCGTCAGGGGAGGCAAGATAGTCAATGAAGAAATATATATATCTGTACACCGCGCGTCACATTTCGTGCGAACCTGGCATTAGCGTCTTTGCTCGATTTGCACGGACCAGCTTAGTGTCGGACTTTACCGATGTCAAGGCTTAGCTTAGTTCCACCCCCCCTGCCCCCCCCCTTCCTCCCAATCTCCCAATCTGTCCATTACTCTCCTGTTTTTAACTTTGAGGGTAAACCATGAAAACCGGGGATTTCGCATTCGTCGCATTCTGCCTCGATTACGACTAAATGACTAAACGGAGCAACGGAGGATGCAGTACAACAAGATGCGGCGTGAAAGCAAGGACAAATACGCGGCAAAATTTACGGCGTTTTCTAAAACCGTGGGAACACATGCTTATACATCGTAGAAAATGCAGTCTGCATACGTTCGACGCAAGAACGTTTCGACGTGATTACGTTGAATATGCGACGCTTGACTGACGCGGTTCCGTCGCTCGCCTGGGGAGAATTTCCGTTTCCGGTAGGGAGGCGTACTTTACGTCACGGCCACGACATTTGACACGTTGGTGGCCGAGTCCGCTGTAGTCCAGGAGGAAAGCAGACTTTAGCTCTCATCTTGGTTTTTTTGCAAAACTGGAGGCAATAAAACAAAAACGGAATCTTGCTCCGGGTTCTATGAACGTTGAAGATTACTTGGGCTCTTCACTTGGAAAAAAGCTGGAAAATCATTTGATGGGATGCAGCCGATGCTACGAGCTGAAGGGAGCAATCAGACAGTGTCAAAGGGGCACCATCGTGGTGTTCGTCGTGTTTCTGTGCGTGCTCTATTGTCGCAGAACCAATCATAAGCAGAAAAGGTACAGTGACTTGTGCTTTTTAGTCCCATTAGCTCGTAGCGTAGGTTGCATCCCGGCTTGAACTGGAACGAAGTATAGACGGCTTTGTCACTCCGTTTCAGACCAAGTCCAACCGCCGCCGTCGCAACAGTCCGATGGACACTATCAAGCAACGTTTCTACAGCGGAGCTGCTCAAGGGCCAGTTTCCCCAGCATCGTGTCCTCCGCAAAGAAATGTCGACACAAAACTCTGGTTGCGGCCGTCTCTCATAGATGGCGGTAGCTGTCCAGAGTGCTGTGTTTGCCGGGTGTCCGCTTGCCGCCGTCGCTCATAGATGGCGCAATCTTTCGAGCCTTTGCACTCTGGCTTGCCGACTTCAGGCCGGCCATTACTTCATTCCCACCATTGTACAGCTTCGCTGGTCTTCCTTCTTCACCAAAGTGGAAAGGCTAAAAGTGTTCTTTGTGCTACAGACCTTTCCATCGCTTATTATCACCCGGGCGAAAAATGCTGAGTCACTGAGCTGTGGACGCATGCGCAGCGCCTGATATACCGCACAGCAGATCAACAACGCGTTCTCAGAAGGCGTTCCACAGCTCAGAAGACAAAGATGGCAGACGCGCAGAAGGCGATTTTTGGCGAAGGTCTATACCGGCTAGATCAGTGACGCACAGCGAATGCGACGTGTGATCCGAGCGCCATGACGGTGCACTTTTGGCCAATGGCTGCATGAAATCGCAGCGTTGGCTGCGGTTGGCAGGAGGCGGAGCTTGTGCTGCAGTCTTGACTTCGTGTCACCGAATAGAGACGATGTAGACGATGGATCGGTGACCCTGGGGCAAGAGGACATAGGCAAGCGAAAGTAAACAAGAACAAAGCGTAATGCGAGACACTGAGATTATGGGTCGACTCTCCCTTTCCGGCTCCTCCTCCATTTCTTCGGCGACCGTCCAAAAACCCATTACATTTTATGAACCTGCCATCCCCCTCTCCACCCTTCCTAGCAACCCCCCCCCCCATGCGCGGTGGCTGACCACAGCCATTACGCTCCAAGATCAGGACTACTGGCTGCGTAGAGTGCTAGATCACACTTGTCTATAACGCGCAGCATGCGGCTATCTCCGGGAGCGCTAGACTGGTGGCATTCGCGGAAACAGCTAGTCACGTGGCGCAATATGGAACGGCCGCTCGAGGAGTGCCCTGCCCACTCTATCAACTGGCGGCGAACGACGGAAGGCTGCTTGCACGCTTTTACAAACACTGTTGCTCAGACAATAAACAAACTAAAACATGAAGGCGTACCAACAATGTCGTCATCAAAAAACAAAATAAATCATACAGCACTTTACTCTTTATCGCTTATCAAGATGATAGAGTGGGCAGGACACCCCTCGAGCAGGCCGTTCCATGTTGCGCCACGTGACTGGCTTCGTTTCCGCGAATGCCACCAGTCTAGCGCTCCCGGAGAAAGCCGCACGCTAGCGCGTTATAGACAAGTGTGAGTAGCACTGTACATCAGGGGCAGATTTAGAGGGGGTCTGGATGTCCCTGACCCCCCTCTTGGATTTCTGCATGGTACAAATTTAGGGCGTGGAACAGGGGAGGGCGGGGGGTTCCTAAACATATGGTGCGCAGACAAGCACCTGCCCCCCCCCCGCTCTCTGAAATCCTGCATCCGCCCCTGCATCTAGTCTTCTCTGGAATACTCCACCAGAAGGAGCCTGGACTGAGGCACCATGCTCATAATCTGAGCTCAATAAAAAAAAATCTTTCCTCTCTTTTTTTTCCTTTTGGTTTCTATTTACTAACTCCCCCCCCTCTTTTTTTTTCTTCCCTAAATAAAACGTGACAACACAAAGAAAAAATGTAAGCTCGCTTATCGACGCTCCTTTGCCGCCTCCCGAAACAGTCCAAAGATGGCGACGACCGGATCATTAATTTGCGGTGTCGCACCTGAACCGAACAGCCTTAGGTCGAGCAGAAGGCGTCTGTGCCAGTGGCAAGAGTCGCATCAGGTCCTCTGAACCGCGTGCCCCAAACGCGATTAGGTAAGTCGCTTTCTGTTTTGTTTTTGTTTTTTCGCATCGGGTTTCCTCGCGTTCCGGCGTGAAAAAATACACTCCACCCCCTCACTCGGTGAGAACGACACCCCGCCAAAAGGGGAGTCACTGTAGTTCAGAGGAGGTGTGTGGGGAGCGATAAAAGGAGTAACTCATCCGTTAACTGCCTTTCAACGTGCGGTCCAGTTTTCGCGGGGTGGGGACGGCTGTGGTGCGATACCGTTATCGCAGCTGCGTCGCCCGACTGACCGATATACGTTGGACGAAGAGGCTGGGTGATTCTGTATTGTTTCAGCGTACGTTTCAGCGCGTTCTGTGTTGTTTCGTGACGTCGGCTCGAGGCTTGATCCGCGTGGGCCGATAAGGTAACCGGATATTACGTTTGGTTCGTACTGTACTTGCGTTTGCTTTCGTGTCGTATCCGTAGACCTTCGGGTTGTCGACGTAGAAGCCATATATAAAGTAGTAAAAAAATTTGTAGATTTTTTTTGCACATCCGTAGTTAAGTTTTATGTTGCGGTACAAGAAACTTCGTCCAAATTGCAGAGCTAAAAACAGACTTTTCGTGTAAGGCTCCTGATCTCGCCTGCCTGCCGTCTCCTTCGGCACGATAAAGTCAGGCTGCTATGGTCAGCGTCATCATGACAACGAAGCGTCCTTTTTATTAAGTAATGCGCGAACCAACGTTACAGAACAACTCAGTTGGGAAACTGCCATACAGCCTTCTTTGAAAAGGTGGCTTCGATCCGTACTCGAGAACCGAACTAAAGGCGATCGCAGCGCCGCCATTTCTCTCGCAGCGGTCACACCGGGAACTGCACGTCTGCACGCATGGCCTCCGAGATCCCGAAGCGCGCGCGGAAGGCCTGGAGCCCAAGCTAGCGTTGCTGCGTTGGTAGCTCACGGCGTTCGGAAGATGGCGCAGCGTTCGGAAAAAGACGAACCAGCAGCATCGAAGTTGAGTCTAACAATGATGTTACGCCAGTCATTTGGCGAATCACGGAAAGCATGACCACAGCGACGCTTTTGATCAAATGCATCACCCCTCAACCCAACGTAATAACCTCACCACCATTCGCGACTCCTTTTGCTTCGAGAGGACATAAAACCATGAGTCACGAACACAAACAAGGGCTCATCTTCCCCTTTTCCATCCCATACACCATATTAGTATTTCTTTTTTTCTGGTGTAATTTTCTTTTCCCCAAACGTACGAACGACAAGAACAGGAGGACAACGAAAAGCCGCTAAAAATTAGAACGGCACGAAGAGGAAAGCCTCTTTATTGCGAGCCATAACAATGACACTTCCCCGCACGGCACCCCTTCCCTTTTTCTCTCTCTCTCTCTCGCTCTCTGCACCCTCGGGCACCGCGGCACACACACACATGCGGCATTCGAAGCGCACGTGTGTGTGCGTCCAGCCGTGCGCGCGCGCGCACGTATGTGTAAATTCACATTTGAGGCTGGCGGGACAGTCTTAGTAGCAGCCGCTGTTGGCCATAAAACAAGCCAAGTGATGGAGAAGGTCTTTTCGGGGACTGGTTCCTGTGGGCTCTTTCTTTTTTTTTTTTTTCGTGTTTGTAATTTTTTGTGCGTAAACTTCTTTTTTTGTTTTTGCGTTGAAGGGCACGAGTGGCGCGAACCCGAGATTTTAGAAGGGGGGGGGGGGGGGCTAATGTGTTCCCCGTGAAAATAAGCGCCGACCCATGAACTTGACTGGTTTCATTGCCCGCACTGTGCGCCCCAACGAAATATACATAAACTATAATTCAAGAAAGAAACCACCCTCGAAAGCAGGAAAAGAACGAGAAGTAACGGGCGTCAAGGGTTTCCCCGCTTTCGCATAAACAAATAGAAAGAATAAATGACTGGAAGAAATAAGGGGGTTGAAGGGACTTTTAACAAGGCGGGCTAGCGCGTGTGGGTTATGCTATTGTGCGCGTAATTGACACGTGTTGCCTATTGACGGTGTTTTTTTTTTTTAATATTTTTTTTATGGATAGTTATTGAGAAGATGAGAACGGCAGGGAACGCGGCAACGGTTTGCTAAAAGTCCCTACTGTGTGACGTGTCCGTTGCGGAGAAACCTTTCACGATATCGAGAGAGGACGCGGCAGCGGGCACCCAAACATTCCGTGCGCAAACTCACTCATGAACTCGCTCACTCACGCTCACCGCGTGATGGTGAAATGGCTGGGTGTGAGCGATTTTGTGAAGCCTGCTGGGGTCGGGACGTGACACGGGAGTGACTTCGTGAGCGGGATGAGTTAATGACGCGATATTGTTTATTTTGTGATAGAGAGTGACTTCGTAAAGCTCAGTGATGTCATGATGTGACGGTTTAGCGATTTCGTGTACCCTGATCAGTTGAGGTGATTGGGTGAGTGACTTCGTGAACTCTGTAGGGTTTACGAGGTCGCTCACCGTCACGTCATCAACTGACCAGAGTTCAAGAAGTCACTCACCATCACATTATTAATTGATCACGATCAGTTCATGATGAAATGGTGAGTAACTTCATGAAATTGGTGGGTTCGTGATGAGAAGGTTTATCCAGAATACGTGAGTAATTCGCCGGGTAAAACGATTGATTCGTTGTTAGAAATCATTCCGTCTAAATGTTTTCTATCGAACTTGTCCTCGTTTAGGACGGTTCGCTAAAAAAAAGAAAGGCTTTCTAAGTTTGCAATGCGTATAACGGGACGTGGCAACGTCACCTTTGGTGACGTTGCCACGTCCCCGTTATACGCATTGGTGACCTACTCTGCCTTGCCGTGCAACAACAACCCAGCAAGAAAGGTGAGCTGAGGCAGACACGATTTTTTCGCGCTTTGCCGGGTGAGCTTGTCCACTTACTCGACGTTCGGTGTCCCCCTGAATGAGGTGTACGTGAAGGAGAGTTGGGCTTGGCGAAGAAAATCGGCCTGTTACTGGGACCGAGAATCGAGGAGGAGAAGGTGGAAAGGATTGAAAAAAAGACGAGGAAAAGGGAAAACGTCCGAAGGAAGCACGGGAACTGATGGGGATATGAAGAGAGAAAAAAAAAAAAACGAAGGCCCGGCAGGTTTTTTTTTTTCGTGTATTTTGTTTAGTGGTAGCTGTCACAGCTGTCAATTACTGAGGATTTTGACGTGGCCGTTGGATGGACGTCACATTGGCCACCGTTGGGAAAGGGGAGGGGAGAGAGTGATCGCCCTAGACGTTGGATCGATATAGGACCTCTAAGAGAGAGATATTACTTCTTTATTTTTTCCCCTTCTTCCCGAGATTTCGTAGATAGGAATTTGTATTCTGAATTCCCGTGTCTTATTATTTTTGTGTAATTTGCGCAGGTTTTACTTGACGTGTTCTGATTTTTTTCCCTACATTCGATTTTCCTTGTTCCGGAAAGGCTGTAACTATTTCAATGGAAAGGCATTTTTTTTAAAGCTGTTTTTCATCGGTTATGAGCCCTCCGTCACTTTTAGGCGGATCTGATTTAACTTTTTTTTTCTATTGCCCCGAAGCTCGTTTATTTTTAACACCTTCTGAATTCCATTTTCAGCATAGATCGTCCGTGTTTTTAGCTGTTTTAAGATTAATTATTATTTGTGCTACTCTCAAATTGATTGAGGAACAAAAAATAAAACAATGAGTCTGAGCCTCGTCTCAGCACCGCGGTTTCTCTCCCATAAAAAACCGCCCAAACCCCCCCCCCCCCCCCAAAAAAAAAAAAAAAATTTACGTTTTAGAGGGGTCAAACGTTTTCTCTTACGCGTACCTTTACCTATCGTTCGGAGATCCACACCGTTTTACTCGAGTGTGCCGTAGCCGCTTCTAACATATAATGTCAACTCGACAAGTCAGTATTTTGCGGATGAAAAACATACATATTTGAGTAAAACATTACGGTGGAACCGCTACTAATAGATCGAGGACAGCCTGAAGAAACTGAGACGCGTGTTTCTTCCTTGTCTGACGGTCCTCCTGCGCACATTAGTCGTACAAAAACCGTCCGCAGGAAAGGTTCGAAGTGCATACATTTGTACGAACTTGGCAAACGTGTTTCGAACATACTTGAAGCGTGCCCGCAGATGACTCTAGTTGTCGTGTGGGCAGCGAAACTACGTGTCTTTTGTGCACGACGTACCGGAGCAGTGCGTGCCGTTTTAAGTTCCAAAAACTAATATGGCTAAAAAATAAAATAAAACCGACAAAAAAGCAGAGGTTTTAGGAATAGCCACATCTTTCCCCAGTAGCCTCCCTACATGTCAACCGACTCTAGCCTCTCTCTCTCTCTCCTTTTTTTAGAATACTGACGCTGCTCCTATACACCTTTTCTACGTGGGCGCCGCCATCTTTAATTCTGGAACTTCCGGTATGCGTGAAAACATCGCTTTCTTCTCGCCTCGACAGCAGAGCGTGTTAACATTTTAATTGCAACCGTCAGTCGTTCTTGTTATGATCCTTTTATACTTTTTTTCTCATTCAGGGCTGTAATCTCTTGATTTTTTTTCGGAACGCATACCGGATATGGAAACAACGTGGCTGGGTGCGAGGCTAAACGAAAAGGTGTATACAACATACAAAAGCCACATGTTGGCTGCAGACACGATTGACAGAGCTGCCTACGAACACGAGCCTCGAGCATGTTCAAACATGACTGCAGACATTTTTTTTTCTTTTTTGTATTGTCAATGTGACAGGACCGGCATACAAGCGACAAACACGACCCCACACAGTTGCTGCGGAGTATCTCTTTTGTGTGCAGTGTGGTGACCGCGGCTTGAGCTGAGCCATGGCCGTCCACACATCGCCGTTCGCGACTCATTTTCAGCGCCTGTGGCTATCGCGAAAACTGAACTTTTCAACTTTACGATATGCGCATGTAAATCGCGCAGTGTTCTCCAGTTTGTGGGGGAACGAAGAAAGAGTTTGCGGTATCCGATAAATAGCTCGAAGAAATGTACTTGGGTGTGTAATAGGGGGCCGTCATGTATATCTTTCAGCCTTCTACTGTAAAACGAGCCCAAATTGCCGCGTTTATTATAGGTACTTTTAGCGAACCGTTAGCGCGTTCCGCACAGCCCATTTGGAGCATGCTGCAGGTGACCGCGGGGCGCGCGCTTAAAGGCATATACGCTTTAAAGGCTGCGGTACGCTGAGCAGGGTATATAAGGGTTCGCTAAAAGTCCCTAATAAACAGTTTTAGTGGGCCGTACGAAAAAGATTTACGTACGCAAAGAAATTGCGGGTCGGGAGTGTGCATGCACAGAACGCACCAGAAAGGCTAGCGTATTGCGTACGCACGCAACGCTGGGGAGTTTGCTTTGTGGGCCTTTGCGGGAAGCTCTCAAAAGATCTCGGGCCTAGCGAGAGAAAGATGGCGGTTACCTCGACTAGCGCTGCGCATGGGCGACGCGGTGTTCGCGAAGTTCAGTGTTACGTGAAATTACATGGTGTTAAGCTTAGCAATTCTTTCCTGGACCATCCGTCCGCAGTCGAGTCAGATCGCCGTTAAGGAGTGCATAGTGAAAATGTTCACCGCTCGCAATGTGCGTGAACGCTGCGATCTGCTCAACGCTAAGCCTCCTCGCCCTGTTCATTGCCGACGGACGAAAAACTATTGAAAAGATCGCCCAAGTTGTCGCCGTGCAGTGGACATCGGTAGGTCATTGATTTGTTCCCGCGATAGCATCGATAAAAGGTGCCGTTTCCACGGGACGATTGACGGAGGTTCCGTGATCGAACTGGGCTATCGCACTCGTAGCCTTTGTATAGTACCCCGCAGAAAAGCGGGCTTGACCAGGCAAGCTGCGGCTTTGCTTAATTCGAAATAAAATGATTTGAAAGGTTTTTTATTTGAGGAGCGTGGTGACGCTGTAAGCACGCGCAATTCTACGGCTCTGGCAAGTTGAATCAAGAAAATCATGCGAGGTGTTCACTCGGCAACGTTTACGGAACGCGCAACTAAACTCGGACCGAGCAGGTAGTTAATAGGGAGTTTTCGTATATGGTTTTCGCCGTCCCGCAACACTCTCCGCAATCCGCTACGATACCCGGAACTCTACAGTCAAGGCCGTCGGCGCGCGGGCGCAGTAGCGGCTTCTTCGTTGCGGAGGGCTTAGCGGAGGAGGAAACGCGGTCTACGAAAACTCCCTATTAACGTACGTACTATTGCGTATGGCGAGCCGGCCCTGGTCTCCACTGCCATAGGCTCCTCTATACTCACAAAGCCTGGCAGTTCGACGACGGAGCCATATAGTGCTCGGTCGCAGATATGGAGCGCGAGGATCTGGTAGCACAGAGCATCGAAGAGCCACTTCTCGGGGAACCTGGACGTCAGTGCACAGCTTTCGCAGCGGCGAGGACCCGAAACACACTTGTTCGCTCGGGAGAAGTGTGTTTCGGCGTCTCGCCGCAGCGGGGCGCCAGTCACGTGGCTCTTGTCTCATCCGTTGTCTGCCGCTCCACCTGTTCCATATCGGCGGCCGCTTTTCGCGGCGATCTGCCAGGCTTTGTCAGTATATAGGAGGCTATGCCACTGCACTCATGGAAAGCGTTCGAACGCAAACAGCCGGGTGGCGCTGTTCCATGGCTTTCATCTCCACTGCACTGTTCGAACACGTTGGAACGCGGAACGGCGGCGGCGTCCGGCTGTTTGGCATTCCGCGTTCGAAAGCGTTCAACGAGTGCAGTGGAGACAAAGACTGTGCGTCTACCCACCAACCATTCCGACCAGAGCTGGGCGGTCTGACGTTCCTCTCCTCCTCTCCCCCAATTTCTGCCCGCATGGTCAGTGACAGTCTGCGAAACATGGGGCATACGGCGAGTCTCGAGCATCTGATCATCGCGTCGCAGCCAATGGGATCGCGGCACTAGTCGAAAAGAACGCCGAAGATCCAATCACAAAGCGGGTGGAATCATTAACGTAATTAGCCACGCCTTCGGCGACTGTAATTCAATAAATCGTATAATTATCATATATATATATATATATATATATATATATATATATATATATATATATATATATATATTATATATATTATAAAAAGACAGCTAGAGTAAACGTGTAAAAGAAAAAACGCATTCAGCAGCTGTGTACGTACGAGAGTCCTTCTTGAGGTGCGAGTCCCTCTTGCGTGCGAGACCCTCTCGCGAACATTATACGGAAAATCTGCTTTTTTATGCCAGGAACGGTATCAATTAAATGCATTTCATTTTTTTTTTTCGAAGACGGGACATTTAGTGGAGTCTGCGAAAAAACATAGCAGAGAGATTTCTTTTTTCTTTTTTTTTTAACGATGCCGATATCAACTAAGCACCCAACGTTGGAAACGCATCTTCTTACAACGCGAAAACAAAAATCAATTTTTTTTTTTCTTCCTGGCTGGGAAGGACTTACTCCGGGAGCGATGGTTGACGCCGAAATTGATGGGGACAGAACCGCGAAGAGGAGGGAAAGACTGCCAGGTCTGTCCGCTCCTCCTGTCCAAGATGACCATCAACTGTCGTGGCGGCGCCCCTTGTCGGCCTCGCTCCTCGTCTCCCCGCGACGTCGTCCCTCTAGATGCGCGACGTCTATAAATAGCCACATCCGGAGGGTCGCGGCGCTCATAAATGTATGAGAACTCTCTCAACTATAAAGATGATTCCGTTTCGCCTGGCGGACGAACCGTGATCCCTCGCAGCCACGTGATCCCTCGCAGCCAATCCAGCAACGCGAATGCGTCGCGTGACAACGCGTCCCTCCCGCCCGTTGCCGCGGCCCCTCCCGAGGTCACGTGACACTCCCATGCTATGCGGAGGGCAAGTCGTCTGCTTCTTGAGCAGCAGTGGCGGTGACGTCAGAACGACGCCGAGCTCTGATTGGCTGACTGAAAAAAAAAATAGTGGGTAGACCTCAAGGCCTCTAACATTAAGGTCTACCCGCTATTTCTTTTTTTTTTTTTCATCACCCAATAAGAGCTTGGCGTCGTTCTGACCTCACCGCAACTCCTGCTCAATAAGCAGACGACTTGTTCTCCGCATTAGATTGGCTCGGATATCTCGTAGCGTCCCCTGCGATCCATCGTAACTATGATAAAGAAATTTAAAAAAAGGAGCAGGGTGAACTATAACCCTGCTCGCCCCTAAGCTTCAAGTGCAGTGGAAGCAAGGTTATCGTTGGACCAGTCGCATACGTGAACCTTCCACCACCTGGTCATGCTCCCGTCCAGTAGCTCAAAGAGCTGGGTCGGGTGATGGAAGGGTGGTGGCCGATTGGGCCGGCGAGAGCGCATTATAGCCCCCACCGTGCCGTTTTCTTAGGGACGAACGGAGGCCGACAGAAGACGAGAGAGGGGAAATTAGGAAAGCGGGAGAGGAGGATTTTTTGATTGCCGCTTGAGTCCATTAATGAAATGATCTCGTGACGCTGAGGAGAAATTTCGATCGCGGATCTTCGGGCCGCCGAATGGATATGGATGGTGCGGTTTTCGAGGGGGAGGCTGACGAGTGAAGGATGAGGGAGAAGGGATCGTGGGTAGAGGTTAAGAAAATGAAAGAGGGGTGAAGAAGAAAAAAAAATCAGAGTTTGAGTGAGAAAAAGAAAAGAAGAAAACGCGGCGCCGTCGATTTCGTTCTGAGCAAGCACTGCAGAGCGGCACGCCGGGAACAACGCTCGCTCGGGCTAGCGTCTTTTTTTTTTTTTCAGTCTTTGAAGATTTAATTATTTTTATAATGTCAAAAAGAGCGGAACCAAGTAGAGCGTGAGTAATAATAAAAAGGCCAAACGTCGTGGTTATCCGCCGACGGGCGGATGATACGAGCCCGATCAATCCAGCGGCGCTGTGAGCCAGGTTAACCCACTGCAGAGCCGTTTATACTGAGAGAGCTTGGCCAATGGGCGGAGCTAGCTGCCCGCTAGAACCAGCGCATTTCGCGATAACACAAAATGGCGTTACTTCTTGGTCTTGTTTATTCCACAGTAAGTGCATAGAGTTCCTATGAGTCAGAGCCACAAAATGGTGGACGGAAGTAGTCATCCCCGGTTGTCAGACTACGCTGCTGTGGTTGCCAGGCGGTCAGAATCTCTTTAAGAAGGCCAAACTCTCTCTCAGTATAAACGGCTCTGCGTTAAACTATACACGGTTTTCTGTTTCCTGTCGTACTCAGTAAACGTGGGTTTCGTACCTGGTATGCGGGACGAAAAAATAATAAAACATTTCAACCTGGAATATGCGAGAAAATATACGCGAGGCAAAAACAAGAATGTGTGACAATCGCGCATTTTGCGTAAACACCTTCCAACGGCGCGGAGAGATCGAAACGATGTTTTACCGCATATCAGAAGGGACGCCATGCAAGATGGCCGCGTCAACGCTCGGCTGGGCCTCGCGTCCACTGAACGCGACGGAAAGACGATCGGCGTCCGGCTCGGGCGATGACGTCAATGAAGAAGGCTGCTCACGGCCGCTTTGATCGTTCTAGGTGGTGTTGGTCGCTGCGCTCCTCTCGAAAGTTACTGGACACGGTATTCGGAAGGGACGCTTACACAAGTTTACTGGCACTGGCGCACAAGTGTATATCTAGTACTCCCGAAGCGACGCCACAATTACCAAGAAGCCTCGTCGTCACCGCGTAATTTCAAAAATAAAAACGGAAATTCTTTTTTTTCGAGCTATTTTTTGCAAAACTTGATGAAGAAGTTGCGGGATCCGCATTGTCGTCGTCGTCGTCAACAACAACGATGTTTAAATGTGCCGATCAAACAGTGGACAACTACGTGAACATTCGATTTTGACTCGTTACAAGCAACGCCTCGACGTGCATTCGGGTCAAGGTTCGAATGCATTCGACGTGCATTCGAACCTTAACAATGTGTGGAATCCAGCGCGTGCCCCGCGATTTTCTAACCCCGGCTCGTGGATATATGATGAACAGCTTCGATTCGATTTACCTGAACCTCCTGCACCGGTGCAGGAAAGTGTAGGGCAGTCTACTTCCGGTATGTCTATTGAGATACGACCGGAAGTAGACTGCTCTACACTTTTCTGCATTGGTTCAGGTGGTGCAGGTGAATGGATCGAATCTATTGTCGGCATATAATCGGCTCCAGATCAGGTGGCCGCTTGTTCAAGGCAGCGAGTTGAGGGGGTGAACGCTTTTCGTTTTCTCGAACGTACTTATTTAAAAATAACCAATGCGTCAAAAAAAAAAAAAGCTAACGCGTATTTTATTAGGTGTTTGAACGCCAAGGAATACTTTTGAATGGTATTCACTGAAAGTATAAGAAAAAAAATGTTGCATCTCCTTTTAAACTGGCGTCGATGGCTCGTTATAATCCTCTCCTGTTCATTGTAGTGAGGTGAAACGAAGCATATTCGTTTATTTATTTCAAAATACTATCGGTTTCTGTTGAGACTATGATAGGGTGGGTATACAAGTGTACAAAGAAAACAAGAGCAGCGCACACACTTGAAAAGGTACTATAAAAGATATCACTAAATAATCGCGCAAAAAAAAAAAGCGTCATGGGATAGATTGCAGATGACTGAGAAGCAATACACACAATAAAGAAACACATTTTATTTCACAGTTCCCAAGATGCGATATAAGAAGAAAAAGCTTCAAGTGACTGGCATACCACAACTTGCGTCCGGAAGAAGATTCCAGTCATTCATGGTTTGTGGAAAGGACGAATATCTCGAAACAGTCCCTGAAGAATCCGGGGCTGATGAAGTGCGCGACGATGTTTGTTCCGAATTATTCTCGATTCGTCAGGAACTGGTAAGCTGCTTTGGTCTATATCTGCAGTAAGCCATTGATAATCGTATATAGAAATTTCAATACTTTTTTTCTTTACGCCTCATCTTAAGTGGTGGAATGTTGGCTTTTGAATACAGTGCCGTAGGTGAATCCAGTTGACGATATATGACGCTTACGCATGGCCAGACTGCGGCCGCCATTGCGGACCTTCTCTGGCTTACCGAGATATGAGCCACTGAAACGGGCGTCGACGAGCCTCCACAAAGGCCAATGCTCAGGACAAGGATGCAGTAAAATCTAAAATGGCAATGACCTGGCCTGCAACGATAATGACGAAGTGAAATAAACAGACTAAGAGGAAACAAAAACTGAAGGTCGGTTATTGCGGGGCGACCAAGCAGAGCTGCTGCAAAGCCTCTATATATTGAAAAGAAAAAAACGCAAAACAAGTCTTTCCATAGTAATGTACATAGAGGTTGGGGCGTTGGGCGAACCTTGTGCGCGAATGTCGGAGCAACACTATAAAGCCGGGGTCAGACTGGTTGTACATCCTACAAAAGACAGTCTGCATACAGATTCGAACGCGAGATTTCTGCTTCGAATGCCGCACAGCAACGAGTTCAAAGAGAAACTTTGCACGCGCACATTCGAATCACGAATATTGCGGCGACTCGCGTTGCACACTGTCTTTTGAATACGATGTATGAACAGTGCAGCATTTCCTCACGCGGACAACCAACGCCGCCCTGGTGGTTCAACTAATGTCTTGTTCAAGATGGCCGCCGTGGTACCGCAGCCTTAAAGGTTAGACTCCGGGGCCTGGGCGTTTAAGGCCTCTGCCATGTTACGAGCGTCTCTCGAAATGATTTTTTGTTTTGTTTGTGGTTGCACCACTGAGTTAATTATTTGCATTTAACGTTCTCATCCCATCTATTTTGAGCTTAGGTGAATATTGCTCTTGTTTAGTTAGATTCTTTGGGTGCGTAATCGAATACGTTCGTATGCATTCGGCGTTTCGTTTTGTGCAGACCACAAGGAATGCAGTATTTTTCATCCATGGTTGCCAGACTACCTTTCGAAGCGTGGCTGCTTGCAAGCAGGTATACATATAGACGTTTGCCAATATGGGCGCCGCCATCTTGCTGCCGGTAGTGTGTAGATCTTCTGATAGTCAAGCCTTGCGAAGGCGTGCCCACGAATGGACAAACTGGAACCCAAACAAGGCATGTTTCATCCAGGGTGGCCAGACTAGCTTTCTAAGCATGTCTGCTTGCAAACTTATACACGGGTATACGCATGAACGCAGTATTCCTGAAACATCAGCATGCGCACGCAGAGGAGCGCACGTCAACGCAGAGCGTGCGTCGGGTCGAAGACATCGGGGCTGACGCAGCTTCAACATCTCGCCGACTCACGTCTAGCCGAACGCGACAACTCGTGATCGGGGAGGGACAATGGTGAGCGCCAAAAAAACGTTCGCGTTATTCCCCGACGGGACGTGTCCGCGAGATTGGGGGACATTAGCGGACGTGGCGAATCCATCGCTTTCCTAACGGCCAAACCGGAGCCAAACCGAGCCAAAAGACAAATCCAAAAAGACCGAGCTGGAGCCAGACACCAACCATGACCGCCTGAAGAAAGACGCATAGTCAAACGAACGCAGACGATGTAGCAATACACGTAGCAGCCATCACTAAAAGAAAGAAAAAAAGGGGGAATCTAAGTAATCACAGAACGAAACGAATCCGAAGCCATAAGGCAAACGAAGCAACGGGAATACATCTTGGACACTGTGGCCGTTACATCCCTTCTCTCCTCCGTTCGCGCAGACAGAGATCCGATTCATACGAACGTCACGTTGAACATCACATATCCATTCGAACGCGGACGATGTCGCACAAGGCTGGGCTTAGCTATTCGCTTTGGATGACTGCCTGTGCCGTCCCCCTACCCGGACACTTGCATGCGCGCAAGGTGGACGGAGGTTTTCACCGCGCATGCGCCACTTAGGCAACTAGAGAGAGAAATGGGGGAGGTTCACGTCACGTACGGCCGGTGGAAATGGCATGTACGCCAGCGCCATCTCTTGCATCCGAATGAAACGTGAGGAGTGAGGATCGTACCCTGCCGAATGGGGGCGGGTGGGGAAGCGTGTGGGATGTGTGCTGCGATGGGGGAAGAGGAAAGAGGGGGAAGGGGTGCACGTGATCGAGGAGACAAAAGATTGGGACGGCAGTTTAGATGTGTAGAACGACAAGGAAACACGTGTTCGAATTTATTTGTTTTTTTCCTCTGAGGTTGTGTGTATTTTTGCTGCAAACGTAATGGCTCTATCGCTCGTTACAGGCCGTCGGTATATTTTGGGTTCCGGCTGACATAAACATTAGTGTTGGATTCTCGCCGAAGTATGATAGTTTGTCGCTAAACAAAACCGCCGTTACGTCAAAGGCCGTCCAAACACTTTCTTTCGCTTCTTGCAATCACCAATACATAGGTCTCCGTGTTCTGAGGATATCTGGGGACAGGACATTCCACACTAGACACAAAAGCGACACTTTGGGACACTTAATTTGGCTTACTCGCCTGCGACTGCTGAGAAAAAAGAAAGTCCCTTACTTCTTTTATAAAGCCGGTCTGCCTTTCAGAAAAAAAAAAACAACCACAGAAATTAATGAATTTTTTGACCTATTGCTAAATTCCCGAGCATCAAGGAGAGTGCTGGGATTGGTGTTCCACGCGCCACAAGCGCAGGCCTTCCCCGTATAAAAGATTCGACGTAAGTAACCAAAATAAAGCGATTGACAAACGCGTGTGCAAGATGCAATTGATTTTAGGCATTTGCTTTAGGAAAGTTAACTACTGCTGAGGCCAGCACGTGCGCCACGTGGAGCATCAATCCCTGCATTCTCCTTGATGGCTTGGGTGATTTAGGAATAGGTCTATTAGAGCGCAGCTCTTGGGGAGGAGGACGACAGGGTACGGAGGAGAGGGTATGCCCCTCTTTCCCTCCGTACCCTCCTCTCCTCCCCTCGCATTTAGCGGAAATTTTTCGCGAATCTCTCTCTAAATTTAGCGGAAATATTCCCAGCTAAATTTAGCGGGTAAGTTTCCCCGCTAAATTTACCGGGGAAATTGAAGTCATGAGATGAGTTTGTGAAGGTCTCGTCACGGAATTTGTGGAGGTCTCGTGATGTCAATTTCCCCGCTAAATTTAGCGGAAACTGTGGGGTTCCCCTAATGCAACGCGCGCGGTTACGCCGACGTCGCTCAACCTGGAACGAATGTCTATAAATCTGCGCTCTAAAAAAAAAAACGAAAGTATCAAAACAAATGTATTTATACGCCAACACGCGCGGGTTTGACGTCACTTCGCTGCGGTGGCGCTGCTGTCGGTACTGCGCATGCGCGGATTCCTCACCTCAGGCGAATCTAGTTCTGCGCACGCGCAATGCCCACACGCTGTGTGGGCAAACGCAGACTTGCTCGTATAACCAGCGCGTTGACCTATAGCTGTCTACAGACGAACCTTTTGTTGATTTCATTTATTAAGGCGAAAGCCTCACTTGTCCCATTACGCGAAAAAGCGGCGGCGTTGTCCCCGAAAAATGATCATAAAAATACGTCATGAAGCACGCGCCCCAGAAATAAAACACGAAAAAAGCACAGCAACGCAGATGCAGAAGGGTGGAAAGTTGGGCTATACTTCGTTTCACCTTCCGTCCAGACGCAGCCGATGCCACGAGATTATACGACGAATCACAGAACGTCAAGGGCACCATCATGGTGTTCGTAATGTTTCTGTGCATGTTCTATCATCGCTGAACCAATCATAAACAGAACAAGCTTAGTGACTTGCCACTTTTGACGCTGCTTGATTGGTCCCGTTCCTCGTAGCATCCGCTGCGTCTGGACGGAAGGTGAAACGAAGTATAGTTGGTAGTTATTCATCTTGGTTTTGAAAGCACAAAAGACGAGGACAGAGTAGCAAACACAAACGAAGCGCTCGTCCGTCGTTTCGTGTTTCTTGCCCTGTCCTCGTCTTTTGTGCGCTTTCAAAACCAAGATGAGCAACGCAGATGCTTCGTCACGGAAGCCGCCGGGGCACCGCGTTTGCGCAGTGCGGGAGCGTGATGTTGCCGCCGGACTATAATGCTTTATCATTCTTACACGTAAGCAGTCTTAGGTGTCTTCGACGTGAATTTATACTCTCTGTTCGACCATTCGCAACGGAAATCAGTATGCAGCGCCATACGCTCCGTACGGCCCATCATGCAAACAGCGGCCCGCGTTCCGTTTACAATATGCAACCCCCATAGCCGTAATATCGACTTCACGCTCAAGAAGATTGCATGGAATAGGAGAAAGCACTGTGACTATCTACACTGGTATTCTTCACCTCAGGGACCGTATAAATGAGGTCCGATTTACTCGTGGAACCTAGAGTATTTTCCCTATTCATGTGTTGTCTAGAGATATATGTAGGTGCATCTTAGATTAGCTTTTCGTTATTTCATCAAGAGGCGTGCACGCTTTGAATGTCAAAAGGATCGTTTTTCTTTTCGACAACACAATTTCGTAGGAACTACTTCGCGCAACGAATAAATTAAGCGAAATATTTTAATTTTTTCTTTATTAACTGACACCGGAAATAACTACAAGGGCATGTCGCTTGCTCAAGGACACGCGTCGAATGCATTAACTTACCGCGCAGCAGGGTTGTGAGCTTGGGCTTCTGAATACCGGTGCGATATATGAATCTCGAACAAACGATGAAGCGTACGTAGCAGGAACGGATCCAAAACTCCGTTTTTTTTTTTTGTTTTTTTGGGGGGGTGGGCGGCAACGTTTTAAGGATACTATTCTCCTATTCTTTCTTGTGCAAGGGGGCTCCACCCACGTCAAATTGTCCTCCGAGAAGGGGAGGAGGGAGGGGTCGACTCTGTTTGGGGGGGGGGGCGGCCGCCCCCGTCCTCCCCCCCCCCTTGGATCCGCCACTGGTACGTAGTCAGTCTTCAACTCAGCCGTCACATTACCTTTCGCTGTTATGCAACCGAACCGTTGCATAACAGCGTTGCGATCGCCATTAGTTCGGTTCTCGAAAACGTGTTGGGGCCACTTTTTCAAAGCAGGCTCCTATGGCAGTTTTCCCAACTGAGTATTCAAGTAACGTTGAATGCGGCTCATAGATTGGACTAGAGCCACTAAATGAGCTACGCTTAGAGAATGGGCACTCCGTTCCCCGATCTGCGAGTGGGCGCCGCCATCTTGGTGCTTAGTGCAGATCAGACGCAACTGCCGATCGTCTCAATTAAAAAAAAGGGCGACTTCCTCAGCTTTAGACACGATGTTAGGGATTAAAGAACTCAGGTGATATCCTTTTTGCTCTGTCGCTTGCTGTTTTAAACATTTCCGGGGACGGAAAAGCGTTTCCTGCCATTTCAGATAATTCTTCAGATAACTGGCGACCGTGATTTTAAGCACATATGTGGCTGAAATGTGGTTACTTTGGAAGTGTAGCTTGTTTAGTGGCTCTAGGGAAAACGAAGGAAGACACATCAAGGGTCAAAGAGAGCCGTCAAGATTTGTAGCGCGTGCATTTTCGAAAGTGCTCTTCTGTCGTCGGTCCCCACAAGCCGTAGTTGCGAGTGTGGTCGCGAACCCCAGAAAACGGCGACCAAAATAGGCCACGGTGCGGGTCGAATCAAGCAAGTGGGGGAAGAGGCCACGCGAGAGATGAACTCGACAAAACAAAAGCGCCCAACAATGAGATACATAGAAGAAGCGACAGCACATCTGCAATGACAGGAAATGAGGGGGAACCAGATGTGGAGGGAAAGGGGGAAAAAAACAGAGCGAAGGAAACAGGGAGAGGGAGTGAAAGGGGAGTCCCTTAGCACGGACGGCAGAGGCACGGGGAGGACATAGTTACTACACAACGCGGAGAGAAGCCGCGCCGCGATTTCGAAGCCAGTCAGAAATCTCACTTTAGCAACGACACCCTCCCCGCCTGCAGACGCGTTATAAAATAAATAGAACAAAAATGGCGAAGGGGTGTAAGAAGTGTGTTGGGAAGGGTATACACACTCTGTTTTACCGAACGATGAACCGAAACCGACGCTACGAGCCAAAGCAGCCAATCAGGCGCTGCGAGCACGTCACGTGACTTCGCGTCCCTCGCGTTCCCCGCGCCCGCTCTCGAATGTCACGTGACATTCACAATACGGCGTGGGATTGGCTGGGCTGGCTCAGTGGCGCCCCCTGGGGTCCATCGTGGGGTGAAACGGTGTGTAGCGCGGAGGTTCCTCTTCGTCCGGCTCCGTCGCAGGCGGGGGTCCGAGCCCCGAAGCGAGGATTAAGGGCCACGACCTGTGGTTAACTGAAGACGAATGTCCGCCGGGGTTCGAGGTTAGGGGTGGGGGTGCTGCGACAGCGGCGCACGCTGGAAGCGTGTCGAAGGGGCCATGCGCCATTGCCGTGGCCATTTTGGGAAGTGCCTTTTGGGGTCGTTTCCTCCAACGCTTGTCGATTTTTTTTCTCTCTTTTCGTTCGTCTCTGTCTCCCGCTGCGAGAGAAAGAGAGAGAGAGAAAGAAAGCGGAGATTGAAAGCTATGGCCGGAGCCCGATGTCGCAAAGCATCGCCGACGGATGCGTTGGGTTTGGGTGGGTGGAGGGTGTAGGTTATGAGGAAAAGTCTCTCTCGGTTCTGGCGCCTAACTAGTCTTGAAATGAAGCCTATCTTTCGTGATTTTACTTTTTATTTTTTTTAAATAATTTATGGAGACAGTAGCTCATGATTAGCGAAGGATGGTGCGTGTTGTTGATGTTGAAGGATGCGGCAACTTTGCGTGAAGTCCTGTTGCTTCCGCGCGTGAGCTCCGGATATAACACCTATGCCCTATCACGCGAAGTAGAAAATGAGCAGGGTGGTCGCAGCTGGACGTAACTAAAAGTATGAACACAAAGACGGACTGGACAACGCATATTTCAGTCTAAAGTAATTGTGTTGTGCGTACGTTTAGACACCACGAAGTTAGTCAGCCTCAATGAGATATTTAGCCAGCAAGGTATCACTGCTAGCCTGGGGTCATTGACGTGCACCTCGAAGTAGGGATAAACGACCGCATGCCGGAACGATGCTCATCCTTATCGACGAGGGGCAGGGCTCGGGATTGAGCCCAGGATCCCTGGTCCGTTAGCGCACTCGGCCACCGATTCTCCCTCTTTCCATCAAAATGTGTCTAAAGTTTGAAAATGTGCCATTCTGTCTGTTTTTGTGTTTATACTCTCAGTGACGTCTTTGAGCGGCTGGCGAAACGAAAGACAACGGACGATATCGCGCTCAAACTAAAGGGCAACTCACGACGCTTTAGTGCGTGCTTAAGTCTTAACGGTCGCACGACCCAGAAGAGTAGAACCCAGAAACCGAGAGAAGTTTTAGTAGAGGGTTCCGAAAGAGTTTTAGTAAAGCGTTCCAACACCTCCGATAACGGCACCCGATAACGATACGATACACGCGCAAAGGCGTCTGCGAGTATCCGGTGTCGTTATCAGAGTTATCTAAACGATCTACACGAACTCCCTGTTCGCGACTCAGGATCCGAGTGCTCCACTCAAGAAAAACAGCCAATCGAAAAACGTTTTTTTTTTAATTTTATATATATATATATATGTATTTTTTATGTATTGTCGATTAACGTGGAAGGGTCTGCAGAATATTATAAAACGAAACGGCCACTGCAGACTCGGTTGCTTCGGTCATTATGCCGACATGGAAGGTTCAGCGTCAGCGTTACTGGTCGGTTCATCGCCTTGACGGAATCTCAATTAAGAAAGACCGGCGACGACTGGCACCTAAAAAACAAATTATCGATTCAATGACGACTTGTGTCTGAACTTTTGATCGTCTTACATCTTGGTCCAGTTTTCGTTTGAGGTCCGTTTCTGTTGGCGTTTGTACGGTGGGGATTACAATTAAAAAGACACTAACACCATCCAAACATATTTTTTTAATTTTTTTGCCAGGCGATTTATTATGGTGTCGGAATACTACCCAATTAATATTTTGCTACAGAGTCCCGTATTTTTTTTTTTTTTTAATAAAGCCAAAAACGCAACTGCTCGAAACCGAAATCAAATCCCCCACACCACACGGAGAAGTGGAGAGGAGAGAGTGAGTGGCGGAAGTCACGTGGCTACACGCGACCGGGCTATTTTTTTTTCTCGCACGCAGCAGTCGAATTGCGTTGCGGGATCTGTTCACCGTGCGATTCCTTTGCAGTTATGTTTGTTCCGCTCGCTGTTCTGTACTTCAGGATGAGTTGTCTTGTGCATTTAAGTGTTGGCAATTAGTAGTGAGGTGCCCCGTGATCGGCTCCGAAAAGAATACTCCCAAGATGTTGCGTGAAGAGCTGCCTCACATGTCCTGCATCTGAAAGTGGCATTGTGCGGCAGAGTGCACAAGTTTCCGAAAGATCAACGGGTCGGGATCAATGGCTGGCTGCAATTCCTGTAGAACAGTTACGGGAAGCTCGGAAAGCGGACGCTACCCGATTCATATGCTCCTTGCATTTTGTGGAAAGTGACTACATTGAGTTCGCAGGTGTCAAAAATGGAATCCCATACCATTTAGTTCAGCGACGTATCGTCCACAACAATTGTTTTTTTCTTTTTCAGTGATAATTGTAAAAAAAGAAATGTAAATATCGCAAAATGTTTCGACAGAAAAAAAAATAGTACGCCCCAGTAGGGATCGAATTTGTGGCCGCTGCGTGTGAAGCGGACGTCTTTCCACTAAGCTATACTGAAGGAACTCTTTCGTTCGTAATAATGCAGCCGGTCGACTGTATGTCGGAAAGTTTGCTGCCGATGTCCCTCCAGTACATGCACTCCCGGCTCGAAGTCGGGCAGCACCACGCATTGGCCGCATTCGCACCTAGTAAAGAAACCGTACGCGTGCGTATTCAACTCGAAGTACGCACTTCGTGCCTGATGTTTGAGCGAGCGATGTCTTCAGCCACGAGAAGGGACGACGGCTCGGCGACGTCTTCGTGGAATCGGCTTGCTGGTCGGGCGTGTCGTACGGGATGAATATCAGTTCTTTTGATCGGTCCAAAATTTCTCTTTCGAAGGGAGACAGAATTCGCCGGTACCGTGAACGACAGTTCTGAAGTAGAGGTCCCACGTCCGTCGTCCGCTGCCATCCGCGTCAGTCCCACGATACGCGAAACGACGCCATGATGAGAATTATGCAGTGAACGCACAGAATGCTTCCAGTTGTCTGTGCAACCTTCTTTTTTTTTCAAACAACGTATTTGCAGCTTTTTGGAAGCCACAAAAAAATGGGTTTCATTTTTTTTTTATATTGACTGTGTGCCTTCAATGACCCACGACTTTGATTAAATTTGGCGGTCGTGTCTGTGCCCTCTCCTTTTGTCCTCGTTCGTAACGCGCTGTTGCTGCTCATACGAACTCGATATGCGTACGGGAGAGGAAGCACTGCATGAATGGCAAGGCGGGCGGAGAAAGGAAATCCCTAAGGAGACGTCATCCAGATCCCGTTACGTCACGGCTCGTTTTATACGCTTTATTCTTCAAATCGCGAGCTGACTTTTCATGGACACTTCCACGAAAAAATTCTAATACCTGCCACAATTTCTTTTTTTTTTTTAATGAAATCAACGGTTTCCGTTTTTGGCTGGAGAAACCACAACTCACAACTTCCGAATCGATGTTTAGAAATTTGTGACATTGCATGAACGCAGAGCCACGAGTGCTTACCCTTATTGTTTTCCACTCGCCGAGAGCGTACGTCCCCTCCGTTCATTCCACACAATCGCAGAATTTGTCCTCGAAAAGCGCTTAGTTATAAAATGGCTCGATAGAGTACATTCGTCTCCAACAGCCAGCGGCTAAGGCAGGAAGAAGCGAGAAAGAGAAACAATTTAATTCACTGTCTACTAGAGCCCGTCACTTTAGAAACAGGTCAAACCCCTGTGAAGTGCTTGAAGGCCTAAATGGTTGCTACAAAAAACAAAAAAAAACCTAGTGTCAAAAATATTAGCCTTGATGTGAAAGAAAAAACAAAAACAAAAATCTTTCAGCCTTTCCATCTTGGTGAAGAAGGAAGACCAGCGAAGCTCTACTATGGTGGGAATGAAGTAATGGCCAGCCTCAAGTCGGCAAGCCAGAGTGGAAAGGCTGGAAAGTTGCCTGCCATCTATGAGCGGCGGTGGCAACCAGACAACCGGAAAGCCGGTTGTCTCGTTGCCGCCGCCACTCATAGATGGCGGTAGATGTCCGGACTATTGTGTCGACATTTATTTGCTGGCGGACACGATCCTGGGGAAACTAACTCTTAGCAACTCCGCTGTAAAAAAAACAGTTTAAATAAACAACGGTAATGACTAGAACGGGCACCCAATGTCCCAGCGACGAGCAAGGTTTGATTGAGTAAATAAAATGACTCAATCGTTCTAGCCCGCGCTCAGGAAACGTCGTCACTAAGCTGAGAGTGCGGGGAGAAAACTGTGCGCCAGCTGCCTATCACCACCCGACCCCGCCTCTGTGCGCGTGGGCAGGAACGCGTGATTACCTGGCAGAAGATCAACGAGGTAGAGGGGCTTAGAGCGATAAACTGGTATCCCGTTCACCAGGCAGAAGTGACCCCCACCTGGCTGCCGCCATGTTGTACAAGTTTGGCCACTAGACACGCGACCGTACCAAATTCGGAGGTTTACGCAAAACTGAGCCGAGGTTTGTATTGCGATCGCTGTAAACCAACATGATAAACTAGGTTTCAATACTGCTAGCCTTCGAGATCAGTGTCTAGCTCGGATAAAATCTCCAAAATACAGCACCGCGGCTGACGGCATCTAGCGGGATCCATCTGCCCGAGATTTTGTCGTAAAAGCACATTTTGGACTTAAAACGAAAGAAACATAACTTATATCGTCGGTACTGTTATTAAAGATCAATAGGCAATTATCTGTGCGCGGTACTTCGCCAAAACCTAGACGTAAAACTATAAGGTCACCTGTCTTAGTGGTCACAAATGTGCAACATGGCGGCGGCCAATTGGGGGTCATTTTCAGGTGCCAGTTTATCGCTCTAAGCCCCTCTATCCTCGTTGCAGAAGATAGACGTAACACTGGTTCAACGAGCGCGTAGCTTCCACCGCACTGCCAGCTTAGGAATGGACGTAGAGTAGGCGGCGCGCGATTGTGGGATCGGCCTTATTTTCGCACTTCCGTCATCGCAGTAAATTCATCGCCAAAAGTTAAAAAAAAAGAGCAGATCGTTGGCTAACGCGGGGATGACGCGACCGCGCAGTCGATCGAAAACTCTCACTCCTTTCATCTCTTTTTTTCTTCTTTTTTGCAAACCACGCTGCTATGATCGACACTTGCGCTTCCTCAACAAAAGTCTGGGAAAGAGGGGGGGGGGGGAGAGAGGGAAAGGAAGGTATATAATTTTTTTTCCTGCACAAATCTTATACTTTTTGACCGCTTTAGTGAACTCGAGTTCGACTCCTCAATCGAAAAGCGGTCGTTCCTTCAAATGTGTTTTTAAAAAATCAAGGCGGCGGCGCAGTATTTATTATTATTATTTTTTAATAAGAAGCCACTTGGAGGAGGAAGTTCCACAGACGACGACGCCATACAGAACCTTCCCCGTCATTGACGTTTTGGAAGCTTTTACAACGGCGCCTAGAACTCCGCCACGTGTCGACAGAAACACACGCACGCACGCGCACACATAGACACAAACGCACACGCACACACGCTCTCACGCAAATGGAAACAAGAAAAGACAAACGCAATACGGCGCTTAAAAGGAAATACCATGTGGGAAAGGTGTTCCCTTTTTGGACGAAGGTCCCGCCTAAAGTTGACTGTCACCTTCCCCTCTTTAAACCACCCCTTGCTATTTTAGATGTAGTTACACTTTTTCTTTTCTTTTTTTTTCCTTTTTGCTTTAATTTTTTTTTGCCAGTTTAACGAGATAGTGTTGTGGGGGAGTGTGTGTGTGTGTTTGCATGTGTATGTATGTGTGTGAGCGCGCACGCACGCGTTAAGTTCGATTGTATCCGCGTGATCTTGTCCACCAACTTTAGTTGTTTTGTTGTTGCTTTTCAGTTTCAACGACATAAAGATATGCTCTTCTTCTTCTCCTTCGTTCCTCGAACAAACAAACAAAACAAAATGCGCGCGGCAAGAAAGCAGCCATGGAGGAAAGAACGAAATTGAGCGAGATTCGTGGCTGCCAAAGAAAAGATATCGCTGTAAAAACCAGATAAATGAATGAACAGGGGGGGGGGGGGGGGTCGGAAAATACTATTAAAAAGACGCATGACTGGGGCGCTTCACTACATAGCTGCTTCCCACATACAATTAAGCCACTTGGTAAACGCATGCCAATAAGGCTGTGGCACATGCGTGCGTTAACACTAACCGGGTCGCGTAGTGTATACTAACACTTGGTCTCCGTCATATCTCTGCTTGTGTGAACAAGATGCGTTGCGGCTGTTCCCTTTGAACCGGGCGCTGACTTGGTGGCGCCACCTAGCCAAATAGTGTTTTCAGCTCCAGCTTAAATCTTGTCTAAGCTAATTAAATCAGGTCTAACCTCCACCATCCCTCGATTTTAGCCACCATTCCTCTAACCTTCTTTTAGAGGCTCTTCTTCAAAACGCGTTGTTTCACCGCTCTCATCGAATCCCAGGGCCCCGAGGAAGTCAGACACTTCGTGCGATTGACTTTTGGGGGCCTAGCCCTTTACATTCCATAACGACATGCTCCGGCGTTTTAATTACTTTGCAAACGCGCGTCCACAGCGCCCAAAAGGAATGCCGGGAACGCTATGTACAACCGACTGTATGGCAAACGGCCGAGGCGACCTTGGAGGCGACGGCGAGCGTGCCATCACATTCCACGCGGTGTTTTAGGGATTTTTGGAACAAAAAGTATATTTGCAGGAGCAACAAAAACGCGGGCTGCCGGTCGCATGCAGCCGGTGACTCGCTAGGACGCGGTAGGGTTGTGCGATTATTCGAAATTTCTGAATAGTAGTTTCGAATAATACACTAATCGATATTTGCTTCGAGAAGAACTACACTATTCGCGTTTTTCGAAGTGTTGAGTGCATCAGGTTAGCCCCGTTGAGTGCGCTTCTTAGCGAGCGTTGGTGCACTGCGGAGAAGCAATAGCCGCGAAAGCGAGCTCCACGGGTGTTGCTTCTCTGCATTACATCGCTGCTCGATAAGAAGCACACTCAACGGGGTAACCTGCCGCGATAAACACTTGGAAAAGTATGAATATCGCCATTGCGTGCTTGAAAGAAAAGCATACATTCAAAGCGCGATGATGCACACGTGCCGCCTTCATTTGAAAATAAATGGAAACTTTGTGAATGTGTATATCTACATTGTAGTAAAAGTTTTCGAAATTAAACTTACTGTTATGCAAGACTATACTATGTTAGGCAGAGATGCCCTTACAGCCTGCATTCATCATGCGCGATTCATTCTATTTTAACTTGAGATTAAAGAAAGAATATTTTATATAGCAAGATTTGTAAATTCACTCAATTGTGTATAGTTTGCCATCTCTATGGGATTCATTTTATGTCAAATACGTCGTTTACTCGCCATCCCAAGACATCAGACCTTCTTAGTTCACAGTTCGTAAATATAGATAGATTAAACTTAGCTTGTAAGTGAACAAGTGGAACAACCTTCACAAGTTTAGCTGGGTTTTCATCTAAGCATTGCGCAATGGTAGTGAAAGTTGTGGAAAAACTATTCGATATTCGATTCGAAAATATTCGGCCAAAACCACTATTCGCTTCGAATTCGCTTCGAACTCAAAATCTACTATTCGCACAAGACGAGTTTTCGGAGTTTATTTTTCGTCAAATTCAGAGGGAGGTTTTCGGAGTTTATTCTTTGCCGAGCTTATCGGAGTTTATTTTTGTTTGATTTCCGTTTCTCCAATATTCGGAGCTTAATTTCCCAATGTTTATTTATTTTTCAAAAATCAAAATAAATATCTTATGGGTGTAAACGTGCACTAGATGCAAAAGATCGCGCTTGTATATATTAATATTTCTTCAGCTGGACTTGGCGTTGGTACAATTGCCATTGGCAATACTAATTTGTCCCACCACATGAGTTGCAAACAAGTGTTCCTTCAATAAACGTCGATACTTTAAAATCAATAGACTCCTGGAAGTAGTCACTGGGAAGCTATAGTTTTATCCCATCTTATCCATCAAGATAGTCCGCGGCTGCACGGGATGAAGTGTTAAAGGGCGTAATACAGATGCTTCAACTACCAACCCCTTTTCCCCCGTCTATAAGGAAATTATGGTTCATAGCTTTCACTGTTACAAAAACACAGCTCATCCTTCCTCTAAGCAGCACAAATGGTATGGCCCAGACTGGAAACTGGATCAGCGGCTTTTCATCATCATGTTTAAACCCTGAGGCTGGGAGGGAACTTAGAGATAAATTAGAAGGAACGGGAGAAAAGATCCGAAAGTACAATGACTTGTCCTGAATGAACCTTGACGAGATAAGTGGTAAGATCCCTTTTGTCACTGGGTCGAGATTTAAAAGAAAAACTGGGGTGGCATTTCCTCAGGACCATTTAATTGTAAAGTACCGTATTTGTTTGGCACCGATAAATTGAAATGTAGAGTTTATCGAATAAATCCGAATTAACGAAAATTTTACCGGCGGGTATTTTTCGGAGTTTTCCGGATTTATCAGAAAACACGGTAACTATACTTAAAACATATTCACATAGTTTATACTGTTATGTTTTTATTTATATCGTTTTTGGTTAAAGGCAGCAAGCAGGAGCTCTAGCAGTTGCTCCTGCTGAACTTCACGCTCAGCAGGAGCAGTTGCCAAAGATGAAGTTACCGGCCCGAGATTCTTGCCTTCAGAAAATACCACCATTAAAATGCTGAAATTAGTTCCTCAGACTGCTGCTGTAAAAATAGCAAAACTAAAACTGCCGTATGAAAAGTTCTTTTTTTTTTTTTCGGCATGCTGGCTGATTAAATCTATAGTGAATTGCGAAACGGGAACGACTGTGTGCTTATTCTTTTGTTATATTAAAAAAATGCCATCACGTTGACAGGGCGGTGTCATTTTAATTCCTGTTATCCAGACATGGTATACGTAACGCTTTACTAGTTACTAGTTGCTTCTACCTAGTTACTTTTTTCGATAACGAGTAACGCATTTAGTTACTTTTTTAGAAAAAAAGAAACGAGTAACGTACTTGGTTACTTTTAAGGCCAATTAACCAGTAACGGTATTTTGTTACTTTTGAGGAGTAACTCTGTACAACACTGTTAAAACTGTCTCGTTTTAATGTCAATCTGAGCATGCGTCTGTCGCGACAAAGGAAGACGTAGGCATCCCGAAAAAAACACAGACTAAGCAGTATAAGAGCATACGCGACGATTGTCACTGAAAACGTCGGTCGAACTGTGTACAGCTGGGAATGTCATCCACACAGCGAACGGCAATAGGGTTTGTTGGTTGAATCTTCTAGAATCGTGTATACAGAACGAATGTAAACCCAGAGGTTGCCAACGCGGAAGGCACAGAACCCATTGTCAACTTCGAACATAACAAGCAGAGATAATAAGAGAGAGAGGGGAATCCGAGATTCACCAGATCTTCCTGAAGCACAACACTCGCCGTTCCTTCGAGCGCGTCAGTAGAGCGACTCTTCAGTGCCGCCGGAGATGCATTCTCAAGGAGGCGGGAAAACAACTGATGAAAACTTCGGAGAGGAAGCTATTGCTTAAAGGCCGACGCACAACTCTCGGTTTTCTGCAGAGAAAATTATCCTCTCAGCTCCCCCCCCCCCCCCCAAGATGCGAGGGGGATCCAAGTTGGGGCGAGGTAAGAAGTGGAGTGAATATAGGAAAGGAGGAGGCGGGTAAAAGTGGAAGGCACGAACTGTGCGTCGGCCTTTAAGTGCAACGACTACTGCAAAGACATTAAAACCACGATGAAACAAAAGCAGTCAGTGCATTTGGTCGTCAAAGTAACTACAGAAAAATAACTCGCTACTTTTGAGGTAAAGTAACGCGTTCTTTTGAGAGTCTGTAACGAGTGGCGTATTTACTTTTCGAGCGAGTAACGAGTAACGGTATGTGAGGCTCATTTTTTGGGGGTAACGTGTACATGTCTGCTGTTATCACAACAGTAGTCCTATAATCAA